>VMDO01025526.1:0-28086 GCA_007922755.1 Pedetes capensis
CTGTGTTCCTAGACAATGTAATGCAATTTTAATCCTAACTACATTTTAAGAAAGCAAAATATATATTTATTAGAAACAGGAAGGAAGAATGATGAACATTTGGTAGAAGCAATAACATAATGGTATTTGTTATTCTCTAATATAAAGTTCAGACTAAAAGAAGCCATGTAGTCTAGTGTACATACTGTCAGAGGTTACTTCACAATACTTTAGTGGGAAAAACACACAGAAATTGCAATAATTTATATAAAAATAAGCCTATCAAAATATAGATGCTCTTCAACTTACAATGATATTGAGTCCTGATAAACCTATTATAAGTTGAAAATATAATAAATCAAAAAGGCATTTAAAGACCCTAACCTACCAAATATCATGCCTAAATCCATAGCACAGTGGTGTCCAATCCCGTTAGATCTCAGAAGCTAAGCAGGTTTGGGCCTAGTTAGTACTTGTATAGGAGACCTCCTGGGGACAACAGATACTGCAGGCTTGGGAGAAGGACCCAGCAACCCACTCCCAAAACATAATATGCCATTGAAAACCCTATGAATAGCAGAGAAGCACTAACAATCGTGTTTCACTTGTATGTAGGGTCGCTATAAGTCAGATACTGATTTAATTGGCACCTAACAACCACCATCAAATATCACAATTTAGTGACACAGTACACTGTAGAGCATTGGTGGCTGACTGGAAACTGTAGCTCACTTGGGAAAAGACCAAAATTCAAATTACAGATTCTACCGAATGCATATCACTTTTATACCATCATCATTTGAAACATTGTTAACTTGGGGACCATCTGTATGCTTAGCAGTTGCTCATATAAGCATAACGAATAGGAAATGGGGAAAAAAATTGTCTACCAGAAAAGCTTGCATAATAACTATTTCTAAGAGAGCATGGGCTGGGATTTAGCTCAGTTGGTAGAGCACTGAGCTGCAGTCTCTGAGGTCCTGAGTTCAATTCCCAGCACCACAAAAATGGGAGAAGGGCCTGGCAACCCACTCCCAAGGCAATCTCGAAACAATCAGCCATTGAAAACCCTATGAGGGTCGCTATGAGTCGGATACCGACTCGATGGCACCTAACAACACCAACAACAACAACAAGAGAGCATGTAGCTTTGGAATGTCTAGAACTAAATGCTCAGGCTCTAAGAGAGGCTGAAAAATGAAGATACAATATATTACAGACATAATTTCCTCAATCCTAAAACCTCAGATCTCTTACTGGGTTTCCATTAGTTTTGCTCCAGTCTCTATCCTTCACCTACATCACTTATTGAGCAATTATTCAGTACTTTACACTAAGCTAAGTGTTAAGACAGGTACCTAAGAAATATATGATGGGGTACCCACTCTCAAGTAACTTCATTGATTGATATACATTTTAATTGAACAAAGTCACAGGTACATTTCCACTCTGTATTTATGTACCAGGTGTTCTACAAAATGTTCAAAGAATGTACTGCATGTTTGAAAATACAAATGAAAGGATTTTTACAAAGCAAGTGTGAAAATGGTTTGAAATAGAAGATACATGAAGGCTGAACAACATAACCAGCCAAACTGAGACGCAAAGTAGAAGAAACTACGGTGTAATGCTAATAACCAAAAAAAAAAAAAAATTCTGATCATTTCATTTGTATTGGGCATGATGGTCAGAATGAAGTATTTGGTGGATATGTAAAGGCCAACAGAAATTGTTCTGTGGTGGAAAAAGGCAATAGAGACAGATGGTTTTGCAGAATTCTATAGGATTCAAAATTGTAAGAATTATGTGAAAATGTGTGTGTATATGTGTGTGTTGTGTATAAGACGGATATGGAGAAGAGGGAAAATGAAGGAGGGACTATGAAGTGCCTTGATCCTAAAGTCAATAAAGAGTCACTGGGGGGTTTTAGATAGGTGAAAGGTTTGATTAGTTTCATAAATATAGAAAAGCAGTGAACAGAGGGTGCATTGCGAGAATACAAGCCTGAAAGAAAAACCCAAAGAAAGATGCTTTTCATAATCAAAGCATGAAATAAAAGCACAAATTATGGCTTTATCAGTGGAAATGGAGAGATGATGAAACTTGGAAGTTAAAGGGCCTAGTTGCATAACTTGTAAGAATAAAATCACTGGTTTTATTATTTCAGAAGTGGAATCATTCTGTGTGTAAATTATTTGACCAAAGAAGCAGGCTGCTGCAGAAGTGTGGAGATAAGTGTCATTTGTGTGAAAGAAGTTAATAGACTGTCAACAGCTATGGTGCTGCCAACTTCTATCTGGATAGTGGAATCTGTCAGTGCTATGTCAGGTTACATAGATACTCTATTTAGCTCAGTTAGTAGAGCGCTGCGCTGCAGTCTCTGAGGTCCTGAGTTCAATTCCCAGCACCGCAAAAATGGGAGAAGGACCTGGCAATCTACTCCCAAGGCAATCCCAAAACAGTCAGCCATTGAAAACCCTATGAGGGTTGCTATGAGTCGGATACCGACTCAACGGCACCTAACAACAACAACAACTAGGGGCCATATTTCTAAAGAGATGAGCCTAGAAGAACTCCACCTTCTCTTTGTTTACTCCTATGGATAGTGGTATAAATATTAAAACCATTTTTACTTTTTATGCTTTTAAGTAATCAGCAAATGTAAGTGGAAAGCAACAGTTCCCTAGCAACTTCTAAATGCATATTACTACATTTTGGAAGTATACCCTCAACAGTGCAACATGAAATAAAGCGTGGAACACATTTCTGACCTTGTCCAATAAGCCCAAATTCCAGTGCCAGACTTAGCACTTGACCCTCTAAGAACCTATAATCAGGGTCGGGTGTAGCTCAGTGACAGAGTGCTTACCTAGTATTCATGAAGCCCTGGGTTTGATCCCCAGCATGGCAGGAAGAAAATAAATGAATATATAAATACAAGATTATTCATTCTGATCTGTCATCAGTTCCTTTTTTAAAAAGAACCTATAATCCAACAAATAAAAATATTGAAAACTGCCATCAAAAGCTATTGAGCAGTAAATTTCTTGATAATAGTATGTATTAGGAAAGAGGATCTCCTTATGAAGAGATCCAAAGTCTTCTGGAAGACCAAGATTTGAGAGCAATAAATACTGAGGGAGATTTCAGATCAAGGTAGAGTTGAGTCCACCAGATCTGTTCTATAATTATTTGGTGAAAAAGAAATGTCAAGAGAATCACAAAATAGTACAAAAAATTACCATGAGAAAAAATTTTTATAAAATGTTTCTACAGCATAGTCTGAAGCAATACGCTCTTTATGAACAATATGTTGAAGAGAACCTGAATAAAACTATGGGATATCTTTTTGAGTTAAGCTTTGGGGCAACCAGAAATACAGGAGGAAATTCATTAGTTATGATGACTATAATTAATTCAAAGTAAATTCCATATATCAAAGAGTCTATTGCTAACTGCTACAAGAAAACCAAAGTCAGCATCTAGTAGTATCCCCTCTAAAGGTACAGAACAATATCAAAAATAAAATTTTTACCTAATGTTAAATACATTTACCAGACTCAAATCTCAAAGCAGTAGATTAATTCTACTTGTTAACCCTCTGCAAAGCAAAAGTAATTTTTTCACTCTGTGTTGGTCATTATTTAAAAGGAATGAAGATATAAATACAACCTAAGTTTTATTCTTGGGTTGGGATTTAGCTGAGTTGGTAGGGCACTGCTCTGCAGTCTCTGAGGTCCCGAGTTCAATTCCCAGCACTGCAAAAATGGTAGAAGGACCTGGCAATCCACTCCCAAGGCAATCTCAAAACAGTCAGCCATTGAAAACCCTATGAGGGTGGCTATGAGTCGGATACGGACTTGATGGCACCTAACAACAACAACAACGTTTTTTTTCTGCCTACCTTTATAAATTAATGTAATGTGATCCTAGCATGTCACAATGATTCAGTGTAAATAGGAATGCTAGAGCGTTGTATATTTTTTGATTTCCTGTAAAAAGTTAGTTGGGTCAAATAATGTGCTTGAATGGCATTATCCATTTTCAAAGTAATGGAATGTTACCCAATTAAAGGAAAAAAGCTCCACAATATTTAGGAAACCATTGTTCATTCAGAGGCAAGTTTGCTGTTCTACTACACAGCATTAGTTTACAGATATACAAACTGTAATTACATTTGAAATGTTTTTTCAAAGCCACTGCCATTGAGAATCACCTATCAAAATCTGTCTCTAAATTAATTTTCTGGGTGACATGTAGAAATAACCAAAACTGCATTCTAAAACTTATTGCTCTTCTACCCCCTCCCTTGACCAGAAAGAGAAGTTTCCCCCGATCTCTGAAGGTCTCTGTTCACTTTGAACTTTGAGAATATATTACTAGCCCATTAAGCCTAAATCTAGATCATATGTTGAAACAAGCCATGCCATTATCTGCCAACATCTGAATTATCTACTTTGCCACAGTACTAGGGTTTCCAAAAGTAGACACAGTTTATACTAAAGGAAAACTTTACAGTTAGTCTCTTGCAAGTACCCTTTCAAAAAGCTATTCTAATCCATTTCCCTCCCTACTGAAAAGAATCAAGATTTCTCATCTTCCTATGGAGGGTGAATTTCACATGCCTGCAAATGTAGTAAATCCATAAAGAGTGTCTGATTACATAATAAGCTTGATTGGAATCCCAGCTTTAAAAAAAAGTTTCTGTTTAATCTTTTAAAAAGACCCCCAGAGTTGAAACACAGGGTAGATGGAAGTAAAACCAATTCATCCTACAAAATCAGTTCAAGAAACACTGACTGACATAAAAAGAAGGAAAAAAGACTGAATATTTTCACTACAAGAAATACCAAACATTTAAAGAGATAGAAATGCTTAAATTGTCTTGAATATTACCCAGTGTATACATGTATCAAGACATTACATGCTACTCCATAAATACATATAATTTTGGTGTGTCAATTTTATAAAATAAAATATTTTTAAGAAAAGAAATACAGACTGAAAACTATGTCTGTAGGATGTTGAAAGGAAACACAAAAATAATTATAAAAGTAAATATTCAGCTGGGTACCATGGCAGATGCATGTAATCCCAACTACTTGGGAGCTGAGGCAGGAGGACAGCAATGTCAAGGCTAGAGGCAACCTGCACAATGTAGTGAGATTCTATATCAAAATTAAAATACAAAAAACTGCACGCAGCTACATCCTACTTTTGAGAGGAGAAAATTATGGTACAAAAAGGTTAATGACTTGAGCAAGTTTGCACATCTACTAAATAGCTATGGGTGTGGCTCAGTGGTAGAGCACTTGCCTAGCATTCACAAGGCTCTGGATACAAGTACTAAAAGAAAAAAAAAAGACCACTCTCAAAATCACTTGTACCTTCCTGCCCCCTCCCCTCTCTCTCTGTCTCAATCTCTCAATCTCTGTCTTTCTTTCTCCCCTGAGTTCCTCGGGGGTTGAACCCAGGCCTCACACTTGCATGCTTCGCAAGGGCTGTGTGACTGAGCTGTATCCCAAGCCTAAATTTTTACTTTTTATTTTGACACAAGGTCTCACTAAATTACACAGACTGCCTCTGTTCTCAACCTTGTGATCCTCCTACCTCCACCTCCAGAGTCACTGGGATTACAGACATGAGCCACTGCGCCCATCTTCTTGTATCTCCTTGTTGGATTGATTTCATTTCCCTGTTGATATATACTCAATAATGGGATTTCTGGATCATTGGTAGTTCTGCTTTTAATTTTTTTTAGAAAATTCCATAATATTTTCCATAATGGTGAAATTAATTTACATTTCCAACAACAATGGGAATCTTTCCAAAGATCTTGCCAGTAGTTGTCATTTTTTGTTTTCTTGATTATACCATTCTATTTGGGGTGAGAGTAGCGCTGGGGTTCAGCTCAGTTGGTAGAATGCTTGCTCGAAGAGCTCTAAGACCCTAGGTTAAATCCTCAGCACCACAAAAATGGGAGAAGGACCCCACAGCCCACTCTCCAAACAATCAACCCTTTAAAACCCTATACATAGCAGAGAAACTCTGACTTAATGCAGAACATGGCACAGTGTCAGGTAGTGTTTTGTTGTGTTGTACATAAAGTCACTATGAGCCGGATCCAACTCGATGGTACCTAACAACAATAACAGCAGCTAGCATTGAGATGATACCTCGTGTTATGCAGAAGAGTAATTATAGTTAACAATACTGTATCACATAATTCAAAATAGCTGGAAGAGAGGATTTTTAATTGTCTGACCACAAAGAAGTGATGAATGTTTGAGATGGACAACCTAAATATCTTGAGTTGATTTATCCACAATGTATTAATGTAATGAAAGATGTACAATTACTATCTTTTAATAAAAATATTGCTGGGTAGATGGGTCCAGGAAATCACAGAGAACTCTCTACAGTCACATTTCATAAACAGTGATGTCTCAATTTTCATAATGTATAGTTTAATATTCTACAAATGATGAAATCTCACAATACAGCCAGCTTCACACCTCATTATTTGAGGTGACACAAATTGTCTTTGCAGGCTTGACACTGAATAACCTGTCTGGAGATGATTTTAAGCACACAAACATACCCCAAAACACAAACACACACATTTACCACATGCATGCAAGACAGTGACTGCTATAATTATACAGGTTTACTTAAAAGTTTTCAAGAAGATAATAGAAAAGATAATCAGAGCATCAGAACTGGGGATTGAGTACTAGTTCACTCATGACAGATGTATGATTATGCACAAGGAATTTTATGAGTAGGCTTTGCCACTCTGTGTGACAAAAGAGTCAATTACTGAAATTCATTGGACATATTCCTACTTCACCATCACTACCCCCATCATACATATGCACATACATATAAAATTAGTGGAAAGAAAGGAATTAATTCGGAGGTAACATAAAAATGTATGGTTGCGGTTTGGGATGGTTTTAGAAAAGATAATAAATGGAAAAAGGGCAAAAGTGAAAATTGTGAGAGTCTGATTATCTGCACACATTAATTATACTAAGTAACGTTAATTGGAAAATTACTGTCCAACATTTTTTCTAAATAATTTATGTGTTTATTTAATCCTTACAATAACATCAAGATAGAAACAATCATTCATATCCCATTCTGTTGTTTTTTTAATATTTTTGCAATCTGGGGGATTGAAACTAGGGCTTCACCCATGCTAGACAAGTGTTCTACTGCTGATTTCCATTCCGAACACCTTTTTTTGTTTTTATTTTGAGACAAGGTCTTGCTGAGTTGTACAGTCTGCCTCTGGCTTTGAACTAGCGATCCTCCTGCCTCAATGTCCCAAGTAGCCAGGATTACATGCATCTGGCATGGTGCCCAGCCACATCCCATTTTACAGAGGGGAAAATTGAAGGGCAGAGAGGTTAAGTAACTTGACTGAGTTTACATAGTCACTACATAGCTTCTTTAAGAAACACCACAAAGTCATTGCCAAATACTCTATTTTGGAACTCACAGAAAACTTGAATTATTTTCTTAAGATCCTGTTAAGTCACACAGATTCTTGTGGTTAGATGCCCTCACTTCGGTGTCCAACTCATAGCGACCCTACATACAACAGATGAAACACTATTGTTAGTGCTTCTCTGCTATTCATAGGGTTGTCAATGGCGGGTTGATTTTTGGGAGTGGGTTTCTGGGTCCTTTTCCCAAGTCATCTGGTGTTCCCAGATGACTCCCATCCAAGTACTAGCCAGGCCCAACCCTGCTTAGTTTCCAAGATCTGACGGTATCAGATACCACGGTGCTTTGGCGGCAGGCTCACATATATTGGGACTCATCTATTCTAACTAAAATTTTTTTTCTTTAGTGGGGTTGCCATATTGGAGTAAGCTTTCAAATAACTTAAATATGATAAAATAGAAAATCAAAATGCTAGAATAACTAGAAATCTAGGCATAGAAATTTATCATTTTCTGATTAGTCAGCTATTGTTTTGAAATCCTTCAGGATCTCTTGAGTCTTTCTTATTACCTCTGCTTTATGATAGTGTCCTGATAAAAGTAAAAAAGAACAATATGATGTAAATTTGTTTTCGATCCAAGATTGAAAGTCACAGTTAAAAAGACCACAATATAATTATAACCACATATTACCTTTTTGACCATAGACAACACTTTTAACTTTTATAGATTTGATCTGTAAAATATAAAACAAAACTACATGATTTCAAAGATCTCTTCAAATTCTAGCATTCTTTGATGCTATGACTAAATCCAGAACATTGCTATGTCAGATGTACAAAATCCATGTTATTTTAAACAACAATGATGTTTGGATTATGCAAAAATGATAACTAATTACAAGAAGTAGCTACTTTTCTATTAAGAACTAATGACAAGATTAAAGTAACTTGATACATACACACTAATTAGCACACAAATATGTATCTTATACGATAATATTGCTAAATTGCAAATGATAAACCTTTGGCAAATCAGTGTGTAAATTTCTGAAGCTTTATCAAACAAAACTTTTTTAAAATATAGCTGACAATATGAAACACATTTCAGGCTGATGAATGTCAGTCCCAGGTACTATCATTTGGTTCCTCTCATCATTTTCATACAAAACCCTTTCCTAGAGCCAATTATCCTTTTGAAATACAAGAAATTTTTATTTTGTTCATTCAATAAAAATTCAAACACCATGAAACAGACTTCTAGTTTCTACTTCAGAATGTAAGAAGTTCATAAGGCACTATTCAATTTTAACAAGGAAGAATCTGAACAGGTTAAAAATCGCCAAATCTTCTTATATCCTTCAGAGAACTGACATTAGAGGACAAATGGATGTCCCAGAAGTTGAACAGACAGATATACAGACACAGAAAACCACAACCTCCAGCTTCATAAATCTGTGCTGGAACCCATAGTGAGGTTGAGAACTAAAACTGTAATTGATGAACTTTGAGAGAGGAAGCATGGACAAGTTTGAGAGGTAAAAACTCTAAAGAGGTCCAGTCTCTTAGATGTCCCAATGCTTTTGTGAGTTCTACTTCTAGGAACCCTAATGTTCCTACAGAGATTAGAGAAAAATCCTTTCATGCTTCCAGTATGTGGATGAGTGCAGAGTTTTGAAATATATCCAGGGTTTTCCATTTTCTTAATAATACTTGTCTTCAAGGGAAATAGTCTAATGGAGCCTAACTGATCTGGAAGAAGGGAATGGGCCAATGCCAATCTACTATAGCCTACCTGTCTCCCCTACAGAAGGAAGAAGAGTGGGGAGAAATCTGAGAGATACTTGCAAAGATCATAGCCCAAGGCCACAGGCTCACTAAAACACTGAGATCTAATAATAAGACTAGAGAATGCTTCTTCTGCCCCAAACTCTACCACCATATCAATAGGGATACTACATAATAATAGGGGAGTACAACTTAAAAACCCTACACCTCAGATCTTAAAAAATTTCCAGGAAAATATAAACACAATGAAGTAAATAAAGCAATGATTCCAGATAAAATTTTAGTCTCTGACACTCCCACTAATGCAAACAGTAAATATTGCCTAACTGCTCTCCAGATAAACATTAAAACCTCATACTAAAGGCTTATTTATCTTATTTATTTTTATCAGTCTGTAATGTCCTACTTTGAACAAAAAGTTACAAGGTATATTAAAAGAAAAAAGGCATAGTTTGAAGAGATAGAACAAACATCAGAACCAGACTCAGATATGATACAAATGTTGAAATTATCAGACTATGGATTTAAAACAATTATGATTAATATGCCTGCAGCTGAAATACAAGGAAATTATCATTTTCCTACTTCCTATTGAGCCTGCAGCCATACCACTGTGGTGTCAGAGCTCAGAAGCTAGGTAAAGTCAGGCCTGGTTAGTATTTGGATGGGAGATCACCTAGGAACATCAGGTGCTACAGGCTTGGCTGCAGGATCTGGCAACCCACTTCCCCCCAAAAAAAACACCAATCAGCCATTGAAAACCCTATGAATAGCAGAGAAGCACTAACAATACTGCTTCGCCTATTGTATCTAGGTTGACGTGAGTCAGACACCAACTTGATGGCCCCTAACAACAATAACAGCATGATTAATGTGATAAGAGCTGTAATGGATTAAGTAGGCAACATGCAAGAACACAGAAGCAATTTAAACGATGATAGAAACTAAGAAATAATCCAAAAAGTACTAGAAATAAAAAGCAGTAACAGTAACAGAAGGAAGACTAACTTCAATGGATTAATCAATAGGTTGGTGAACACCAAGGAAAGAATCAATGAGATTAAAATTTTTATGAGTCAAAATTTCAAAAACTGAAGGTAAAGAATAAAAAGAGATGAAACAAACTATTAAAGAACTGTAACAAAATTGCAAAAGGTATAACATGAATAATGACAGAGCCAGAAGAAAGAGGAAAGGAACAGAGGAAATATCTGAAGAAGTAAAAACTGATAATTACCTCAAATTAAGGACAGACACCTAGCAAGGTCAGAGAACAAAAAGCAGGACAACAAATAAAACATAGGAAAAACATATTCAAACCACACAAAAAAAAATCAAAGACAGAGAAAACCTTAAAAGAAGCTACATTAGTGGGGAACTTACCTATAGATAAGCATGATAAGAATCCTAGTAGACATCCTGCAAAGTCATATAAGCAAGAAGAGAGTGAAGTAAAATATTTGAACTATTAAAAGAAAAACTAACAATTTAGTAAAATTATCTTTCAATAATGAACAGTAAGGAAACTTGTTGTCAGTAGACTTGCCTTGCAAGACGTTAAAAGAATTTTTATAGAAAGAATGAAAGTGATATAGTTCAAGAACTCAGACCTACATTAAGAAAGGAAGAGTACTGAAAAAGGAAAAACGTGAAAGTAAAATAAAATATTTCAGTTTTCTTATTTTTAAATTGATCCAATAGGTCTTTGTTAAAAATAACAATTTTTTAACAATGTTTTGAGTGATAACTAACATGAATGGCACTAATGTTACACTGATGAGAATGAGGAGTGTGGAATTTATCATATTTTCACTACCTGTGGTATTGCTGTAGTATTGTTAAGGGCCGTTAAGTAGTATAGTATTCTTTGAAACTAGACTGGGATTAGCTATAAATCCATATTGAAAAGTCAATGGCAATCACTAAAAAGTTTTTTTAAAGGTATAATTGATATACTAAGGCAATAGAAAAAAATTGAATCATATTAAATATTTCATTAAGCCCAGAAAAGAGAGAAAAACAGTTGAAGACAGACAGACAGAAATAAGAAAGAAAGAAAGAAAGAAAGAAAGAAAGAAAGAAAGAAAGAAAGAGAGAGAGGGGGGTGGAGGAAGGAAGGAAGGAGAGAAAGAAAGAAAGAAAGAAAGAAAGAAAGAAAGAAAGAAAGAAAGAGGGAAGGAAAGAAAGAGGGAAGGAAAGAGGGCAGGCAGGCAGCATATAGAAAACAATAAAACACTAACACATATTGTAAAAAATAGTCCAACTGCATCAATAGTCACTTCACATTATATATAAATACATAAATTTCAAAACAAAAAAGATACTATCAAAGTGCATAAAAAGCTATACCCAAAAATATGCTGCCTACAAGACTCCCACTTTAAATATAAAGACAGATTAAAAGTAAGGGGATAATATACCATATGGTGTTAGTTTTTCAGGGCTACTCAAATATATGTACCATAGATTCTGTGGTTCAAACAACATAAATTTATTTTCTCACAGTTCTGAAAGCTAGAAATGCAAGATGAAAGTGTCAGTAGTAGCGCTGGTTTGTTCTGATGCCTCTCTACTTGGCTCATATTATTGCCTTCCTGTGTCTTTACGTGGTCATTCCTTTGTGTGTGCCTGTGTCCTAGTTTCCTGTTGTTGTGAGGACATCATTCATATTGGATTAGTGCCACTCCACTAACCTCATTTTAACTTAATTACCTCTTTAAAGATCCTATCTCCAAAGCAAGCACATTCTGAATTTTGGGAGACAAAATTCCATCCATAACACTGTCAACATGAATCAAAAAAAAGCTGGAGTAGCTACCTTAATTTTAGGCAACAGACTTCAGGGCAAAGAAAGTTATCAGAAATAAAAGGGAACATTACACAGGGATAAAAGAACCAGCTCTTCAGAAAACATCAAAACCCTTATAATGCCTGTACTTCACTATAGATTGTCAATATATGTGACCCAAAAGCCGATAGAACTGCAAAGATAAAAAGAAGAATCCACTATTATATTTGAAAACTTAAACACTCTTTTACCATTGATACTTATCCAGACGGCAGATAAGCAGTGAAATTAAACAACCCAACCAATCAACTGAACCCCTTTGATATTTAAGTAATATTTTACAATTGCAGAATGCACATTCTTCTCAAGCTCATACAGAATGTTCACCAATTTTGTTAGATTGTTTTCTGTTGTTATAACTGAATGCCACAGATTGGATAATTTATAAAGAGAACACATTGATTTGACTCATCATTCTCAAAGCTGGAAATTTCAACATCTACTGGTTAGATCTGGTGTAGTCCTTACTAGCTAGGACTCTCTGCAGAATCCCAGCATGACTTAGGGCATCACATGGTGAAAGGAATTGAACATTTTAGCCGAAGCCTTTCCTCTTCTTCTTATAAATTTATTCTTACTGGATTATAGTCTTACCCTAAAGACCTCATTTAATCTCAGTTTCCTCCCAAACGTCTCTCCTCCAAATACCATAGTTGGATTGAGTTTCTACCCTCTAAATAAATATCTCACAATAGGAATTAAATTTCAACATGAGTTTTGGAGGAGATATTAAAAATATAGCAGCAATATCAGCAAAAATTCATGTCAAAAACAGTTTAACAAATGTAAAAGTATAAATAATACAAAATATGCTTTCAGACAAGGGAATGAAACTAGAAATCAATGACAGATGGAAAAATTATAAATCAGTAACAGAGAGATCATTGGTGCTTAAATGGAAATTCATAGATATATATATATTCATAGCATTGTATATATGATATATATATATATAATTATAATATAATATATAATGGATAATATATATAATATATAATAATATAATATATATAATATATATAATGCTATGAATACACACACATGCACACACACACATATATATTAGAAAAGAGGAAAGATCTGAAATCAATCATCTAAGCTTCCACCAAGGAAACTAGAAAAAGAAGAATAAATTAAATCTAAAGTAAACATAAAAAAGAAATAATAAAAATGAAAGTATAATTAACATGTCATTGACAACAGGAAATCAGTGAACAAAATCAATGATATCACACAGTGGTCCATTCAAAAGATAAATAAAATTTATCAATTTCTAGCCAGATTAACCTAGAAAAGAAGAGAGAAGAAACAAAGCAGAATATCAGAAATGACAGAAAAGCTATCACTACTGATCCCACAGACATTAAAATAAAACATTATTTTTTTAAAAATCTCTGCCTACAAATTTGATGAACAAAATAAAGTGGAACAATTCCCAAAAGCCAAAATCTACTAAAAGTCACACAAGGAAAATCTGATAATATAAATAGTCTTATTCAGTGGACAGATCCCACAATTCCAAACTCAAAAACTGGGAGAAATAAATATTTGTTTTCTAAGCCACCCAATCTGGTAATTTGGTATAGTTGCCCAAAAGTAAGACAATCTATATCTATGTTGGGCTGGGATTTGGCTCAGTTGGTAGAGAGCTGCACTCCAGTCTCTGAGGTCCCGAGTTCAATTCCCAGCACCGCAAAAATGGGAGAAGGGCCTGGCAATCCACTCTCAAGGTAATCCTGAAACAGTCAGCCATTGAAAACCCTATGAGGGTTGCTATGAGTCGGATATCGACTCCACAGCACCTAACAACAACAACAACATATCTATGTTGTTGTTAGGTGCAGTCAAGTAGACTCCGACTCAGAGTGACCCCATGTACAACAGAAGGACACACTACCTGACACTGTCAGGCTTGGCACACTTATCATTGCTTCTCTGCTACTCATAGGGTTTTTGGTGGTTGATTTGTTTTGAGAGTGGGGTGCTGGGTCCTTCTCCAAAGCCTATGTTGTTGTTGTTGTTAGGTGCCATGGAGTCATGTCCGACTCATAGCGACCCTCATGGGGTTTTCAATGGCTGATTGTTTCAGGATTGCCTTAGGAGTGGAATGAATGTCCTCTTCCCACTTTTGTGGTGCTGGGAATCGAACTCGGGATATCAGAGACTGCAGAATGGTGCTCTACCAACAGAGCTAAATCTCAGCCTACCTAAAGTCTATAGCGCCCAATATTCACAGGAGGTTTCCCATCCAAGTACTAATCAGGCCTGACCCTGCTTAGCTTCCGGGATCTGTGGAGATTAGATGCCAATGTGGTATGGCTGTAGACTCTATTTTTATAAATACAATGAAATCAAGAGTTAATAATCCAAGAGAACATAATCACCACACAGATGAACTGGTGATGTCTGCTCAAAAATTTTTTTCATAATGATGCTAGAGAGTAAACCCAGTGTCTCTCACATGCTAGGCAAGTGCTTTACTACTAATCTACACCTCCAAGCCCTATCAAACATTTGAGAAATTATACCAATTCTCTATAATTTTTTCCATAAAATATCAGAGATAATATTTGCTAACTCTTCTCATAAGGATAGCATTACCTTAATATCAGAATCATACAAAAGAATTATAAGAGAAGAAATCTACAGATCAATATCTTTTGTGAACATAGGTACAGAAATCCTCAACAAAATATTAGGAAACAAAATCCAACAAAATATGCACAATATCTATATGAAAAGTCTAGAAAACTAAATAAAAATCAATGTAAATAAAAATTAGTATTCTATGTCCATGGATAGAAAGATTTAATATTTTTAAGATATTAATTCTTCTCAACTTGATCTATGGGCTGGGATTTAGCTCAGTTGGTAGAGCGCTGCGCTGTAGTCTCTGAGGTCCCCAGTTCAATTCCCAGCACCACAAAAATGGGAGAAGGGCCTGGCAATCCACTCCCAAGGCATTCCCGAAACAGTCAGCCATTGAAAACCCTATGAGGGTCGCTATGAGTCAGATACCGACTCGACGGCACGTAACAACAACAACAACAACAACTTGATTTATATATTCAATGCAATATCAAAATCCTAGCTATTTTTAAGTATCAACAAACTGATTATAAATTTACACAGCTGCCAGCTATATTCAAAGAGAACTGCAAGATTGAAAGTCTGATGGTAACCGATTTCATTACTTATAAAGTTACAGCAACACAGAATGGCTTTGAGTAAAAAAAAAAAAAAAAATGAATAGAACAATGGAAAAGAATAGCAATCCCACTAATAGAACTATGTAAATAAAATCAACTGAAAGGAGCAAAGGCAATTCATGAAGAAAAAAATAGTCTTTTCAGACAAGAGTGGACCCCTAAATACAAAAAGTCTGCAGCCATAGCACCCTATCATCCAATCCCACCTGAGCGCAGAAACTAAGCAGCATAGGCCTGGTTAGTCCTTGATGGGAGACTGCCTAGGAATACCAGGTGCTGTAAGCTAGGGAGAAGGACTTGGCAATCCACTCCTGAAACAATTCAACATTGAAAACCTTACAAATAGCAGAGAAGCACTGACAATAGTTCTGGGCATGGCACAGTGTCAGGGAGTGTTTCATTTTGTTGGACATAGGGTCACTATGAATTAGACCTGACTTGATGACACCTAACAACAACAAATACAAAAAAGTGACTATGGACAGAGGAATTCCTACGTCTTTCACAGAAATTACCATAAAGTGGATCATAGACCTAAATGTGAAACACAATGCTATAAAAATCCTAGATGATAACATAGGAGAAAAATCTAAGTGATTTTAGTTAGATAGAAAATCAAAAGCATAGTCCATGAAGAAAAATATAGATAAGATGGACTTCATTAAAATTAATAATTGTTGCTGTGTGAAAGATGCTATCAAAAGAATGTAAAGACAAACAGAGTGGGAGATAATCTCTGCAAAACACATATTTAATAAATATCTAGTATCCAAAATATGCAAAGATCTTTTAAATAGCCACAATAATAAAACAACCCAATTTGAAAATGTGCAAAATTCTCAACAGACACATTATCAAAGAGGGTATAGAGATTTCAAGCAAGTATATGACAAGAAGCTCTATAACATATGTCATTTTAAACCTTCATATTAAAACACCAGAGAGATACATTTACACACCTGTGAGAAGAGCAAAAATCTAGAACACTGATAATACCAAAAGGTGCCAAGGATATGGAGAAATGGAAGCTGTCATTCATTGACCAGCTAGTGGGAATGCAAAGTGGTATGGTCACTTTGGATGAGAGTTTCAGTTCCTATAAAATTAAGCCTACTCTTAACAAATAATCCAGCAATCATGCTTCTTAGTACTGATCAATATGAATTGGAAAGTTATGTCCACACAAACACCTGCATGTGGATATTTATAGCAGCTTCACACATAATCAAAAATACCTGAGAGTACCAAACATGCCCTTTGATAGATAAATGGATAAACAAATTATAGTAAAGCATACATTGAAATATTTTACAAAAGATATTGAAAAACCAAAAAAGACATAGAAGAACCATAAATGCATATAATCAAATAAAATAAGCCAATATGAAAAAAGCTACATACTATGTGTTCCCAACTATCCTACATTCTGGAAAAGACAAAACTTATGGAGACAGTGAAAGTTTGGTGGTTTGCTATAATCCAGTACTAAAAGACTGATGAATAAGTGGAGCATGGGTGATTTTTAGGCAGGGAAACATTTTTGCATGTTGCTATAGTGGTATATAAGCTTCATCATACATTCGTCAAAACCTACTGAATGTGCTACACAATGAGTAAATCCTAATGTAAATTATGGACTTTTATTTAGTAATAATGTATCATTATTGGCTTATCAATTTTATCAGACACTTATGCAACATAACAATAACACTAAAAATTACTGTGTTGGTAAATGGGGGGGTGGTAATTAGGAACTCTACAGCTTTCCTGTTCAGTTTTCTGTAAATCAAAAACTTCTCTAAAGTGTCTATTAATTTTTAAAAATAATGAACAGTATACAACGATTTTTTTGAAGATTTTTTGAAGAATTACTAAGTATGAAAAAAACTACTAAATTACTTTTACTTTCAAGGCCAATTCAGTAATGGCTTTCAGATATTCTTTCTTAAAACACAATGATACTGAAATATTTCACTTTCTCTTCCTCCTCCTCCTCCTCTTCCTCCTCCTTTTCCTCCTACTTCTTCTTGTTCCTCTCCATGTACCCTACTCCTTTTCCTACAAAAAAATATTTGACAAAATCCCTGGAAATAAAGTGACTATGTACTTTTCCACCTCTCAATACACAAGTATATTTTCACCAGAAATCTGTTTTTATGGCATTTACAAAACACCAGACTTTTGCTTTATAAGAGAGAAGAAAGTTGAGGGTTGAAGATCATACTCTTGTTACAAACACATGGACCAGTTGGCAGCCTAACATTCTAACATTTCAGAGGCATCATAAGGTAAATTTCAATGAAAAAGAAAATCATGGAAAATAAAGAATAATACTAGTAGTAAACAATTACAATAAAGTGTGTAATACAGTTTTTGGTTGTTACATACATGAGTGTGTGTGTGTGTGTGTGTGTTGTCTTCACACATATCCACTGTTAAATGTTTATAAAATAAAGAGCTACAGGGAATATGCACAAGGGAGTTGACGCAGTTCTTGCTCTCATTGAAAGAAAAAGGAATTCTTTCTAAGCTTATTACTTTCTAGCCAGGAGTGGTGGCGCATGCCTGCAATCCCAGCGGCTGGGGAGGCAGAGGTGGGAGGATGGCAAGTTCGAGACCAGAGGTAGTCTGTGTAACTTAGTGAGATCCTGTCTCAAAAAAAAAAAAACTTATTACTTTCTTTATTCAAATTAGACTTAAAAAGTCATACACAGGGTTGTATCACAATCACAACCACAAGAGAAAAAAGGAGAAGGCAATGGAAGAAAACCGTATCTTCAAAGCCACAAGAAACTTCTTGTGCTTAAGCAAAAGATCACATTAAAAGGCAGAAACAGCAACTCTAAGAAAAACAGAACTTTATTTTGTCACTATTACCACTCAAACTGGGAAGCTGTTTGAAGAATCTTCTATTCTTAGGTCCCCTGTGCCCACCAAGTGTTGGCATTACCTGATAACTCATATCCCTCATTTTCCATTTGAAGAACACAGGCTTCAGTACAAAGAAGTAACCCAGTGCCTGAAGTCAGATCCTGCTGGGGACCAGCACAGAGCACTCCTAGGGAACTCAGTAAAAGTTGCAAACACAATACATCCTAAGTTAAGAAAGTAAAGTTTACAAACTCCAGGAAGAGTCCAATTCCCATGAAAAGGCTGCTTGTCTGCATCATCAACCACCTGCAGACATCAGCCATGGAAAATCCTATGAGGGTCACTGAGTCAGACTCAACTTGACAGCACCTAACAACTACAACAATATATTCAAATAGTGAGCATGTTGATATTTTCCATAGACCTAATATTTTAGTGACTTAGACCAAAATTGTAGACTGCAAGATTCACCAATGTTGCCAAGCCCCCAGGAAACCTGTCTTTGGACTCTGCACTGAGATAATTCCTTCTTTATCTTCTGTTATAAACAAAAACAAGTAAATTAAAAATAAGGACATTTAAAAGAGGTTGTATTTACCTTTAGGTTACTACTCATCAAAACCTAACTAAGCCTGTCTTCTGAGTCACATTTATTTTCAAAGTTTAACTCAAACGAAGTATGTGTAAAATAAGCCTGAAATAGAGTGTGAACATACTTTTCTTTAAAAACTTCATTCTTCTCTTCCATATAAAAATGAGGACCAAACACATTCCTAAAGAATGGCATCCTGTACCCCCTCTCTCTTATTCTGTTCTCTCTCTCTCCTTTATATTTCTCTCCACCTAGATTATACTTCCTCTCCTGGGACAGAAAGAATAGTAAGCAGGAAGCATGGAGGAGGTAACTGAGCAACCAGAAGAAGCAAAAACAAACAAACAAACAAATATATAAATAGAAGGAGGAGGAGAGAGGAAGATGCTCAGGCAGAATAGAGATAACAGAGGAAAAATAGTAGTCTGGAAGTCTTGGATTGCTTCTGACCTTCCATACCCAAGTCTTTGAAGTAAAGTATTTAATGCGTTTTCTAGAAAAATGAAAGTAGGATAGAGATGATACTAAAATCAACACGAAGGAATGGTTGCAGGCTGCATTATTTCTAGACTTTTGGTTTTAGAAATAGAAACCAGTAAGGACAAAAAAGAATCTTGTGAAAGTGAGCTATAATTCTCATGCCTTTGGGAAAATGGAAACAGCTATTTCCTTTGCCTGGCACTTGTTGCCACACTGCTGGGGTATGCAGCTGAGTACAATGTTCTCAGCTGTCTACTTGTAAAATATTTCCAGTCAGAAGAGAGTCACGTGAAGTACATTTGACCTAAATTCTGCCATCATGCTACAATTTCATCTCCCTTCCCCTTCACATTATGAGTCTTTGCATAAGCTTTATTATTCATCAGTTCATTCAAAGAACCCTAGTTTAGTCCTGATATTTATAAAAGAGCAAAATGTTTTTAGGTTTGTATCAGAGTTAGCTATTAAAAGCACCAGAATTTTTGTTTTAAGATTTTTGCTAAACATGTATTTAAGAACAATACAATATTTTAGTATATCTTAATAAAAACAGTTATTTGTAGATAATTTGCTAAAAATTGTTTTATTTGCACCACTCTACAAACTTACTGATAGTTGTTAAATTTATGCCAGTAATTATTTCTAGCAGGACTCATATACAGAAACAAGGAAAATTGATCTGAAATGCAAAATATTTTCACTTGCAAACTTTATTACCTTAGCGAGGATACTTTTAAATTTTCTTTGAAATATTTATCATTGAAAAGTATGAATTTACATATTTTTAAACGACATGAGTCTTGTTTAAAATGAATGTGTTGTATATACTGCCTGTGTAGGTAAAAAGTAAATGGAAAAAACTCCCTATATCCTTCCATAATATAAGATAGAAATATTAGTATATATTTCTTTATTCTACAAAGTGTAGTAGTTGCATTGTAAATACTTAATGTAATCTATGTACTCTGTAAATGCTGAACTGGTAACTAAAAATATAAACCTCTTGAGTAGAAAAAATTCCTCTAGTGTGCCTTTTCTCATCTAAAAGATGAGAACGTATTCTTCAGAGACTCATTTTTATTTATTACAAATCTACAGGATCCTGAATTGCAGGCTCAAAACTTTTCGCACACTGTTATTTTATTTCCTTCCTAATCTATTTATGTCCTTACTGGAAGAAAGTTAAAAAAAAAAAAATCACCACTCTTCGAAATAGAGTTTTTATTTGAAGCTATACAGGTGAAATCATTTTTAGTTGTCTATAAACACTTCTCTGGAATCTCTACACATAAACTTTTACTCCACTATATGTTCATCAGCAAATACACTGTAAAGTGAATAGATCTGATCCAAGATGCTACTGAACATTTCAAACAAAACTGTGGCTAACATTAATTCAATAATATCCCTGTTCTTGCAAGAGTTTTGGTTAAACTTTCAGAATTTTTCTTAAGGATTTACAATCAAAAATAAGAAAATATGGTATCAAGGATAACAGCAAAAGAAATTTCTTATATGTTCATTGGATATATCTGGTAGTGCAGTTACAGCAACTGATTGATGATGATTAGACCTTACTCTACCTGTGTACAGCCATACAACTTTGAATAAGTCGCTTTTCTTTTCAGGACCTCGGTCTGCATACTATACAATAAGAATCTTTAGACTAAAACTATCAAAAATAATTTATAGTACAACGATATATATATATATATATATATATATATATATATATATATACACACATACATATACATACACATACATATACATATATATAGCCTATAATCTAAAATTTAGAGAGAATGTCCTTGTAAATATACAGAAAAATAAACATAAAGACATTTCTATTATATTTATCTCTAAGTTTTTTTGTTTGTTTTGCGTATAGTAATTCCTCTACTTAGTATGTTCTTGCTTTTGTGGCATGACATACTTCTTTCTATTCTTATCCTAAGTTTCCTTCCTTGATTATGAATGGAAAATTACTCTTTTTCTATGCCGTGGTAACAAATATCTCTGTTAATTTTATCCTGAGCAGTTAAATCTACTGTGTTTATATATTATCAACTTTGAATCCACAGGGCAATAGACAGGGTTATGCAAAGCATAAGTGGTCAACGGGTGTTAATCGAAATGAATTGCATGACTACTCTTTAAAATTATTAATATTCCCACTGCACTATTGCAGAGAGAACAAACTGTGCATAATAGTGAATACTCATTTCAAACATGGCAAAACATGAATAAAGTGGTGAAAGTAATAGAAATGACAAAATTAAAAGGACTTAACTTAATGGACACAATAGCTTCCCTAGCCAACTCATGACATTAATAAGTCTGGAAGCTTTTAGTGTCCACTCTAGTTCTTCAAACCAAAAGTAATCCACTTCAACAGAATTTGTATGAGGAACAGTTTATTCTTTAAAAAGTGGCATGATCCAAGAAATTATTTAGTTTTATATCTAATCCAAAAAGGAACTTTACAAAGCTTTAGAACATGATTTTGCTTCTTGTATTGCTGTGGTTTCATGTAGGACTTATCTTACTGAAAATGTAACTTCTTTGATATCATCAAATCAAAAATTTGCAGGAAGTTTATAAACTATCACAGGCAAAATGAGGTAATTAAAAGGGCCAACTAGATAATTAAAATCACTTTGACTCAGGAAAACATGCTAATGAAATCTTGGGAGAGGATGAATAAATAAAATTTTCCATGAATCCCAAACTGCATTGCAAATATTAACTCCAGTTTTAAAATTTACTATCCATTCATCAGAACATCTGTTCTAAAAAAACATTAGAGAGGTGTGATTCACCTTCTCGGTCTATCCCCTGGGCAGGGTTGCTAATGAGCAACAAAATGTCTAAGATGGGGCTAGAAATATGAAATATTGAATGTCTTCCAAACTTTTTACCCAATTATTACTTCTGTTCACATCTGTATTATCTCTACTTATAAAATTTTAATAAACCATTGTGTGACGGTTTATACTGATTTTTTTCACCAGTTTTATAACTACACAATTTCTAACTCATCATTTGTGGTTTAATAATAATTTATATTATTGAAATAACTTGCTAAACAGATCCTCTATTCTGTTTTGTCACTTTCAGGCTCACCCTCACACAGATCCCCAAGTGATATTCGAAAAGCAATATACATTCTTGGCAATTATTTATTCAAAGTAAGTGGCTCTATACTCCTAGTAGGATGAAATAAAAATTGCTCCACATGCCGGGCGCGGTGGCGCACACCTGTAATCCTAGCAGCTCGGGAGGCAGAGGCAGGAGGATTGCAAGTTTGAGACCAGAGGCAGTCTGCATAACTTAGCGATACCCCGTCTCAAAAAGTAAAAAAATAAAGGGCTGGGGGTGCAGTTCAGTGGTCCAGCACTTGAAGAGCAGGCAAGCGCGAGACCCTGGGTTCAATCCCCAGTACCACAAAACAAAAAAAAAACAAAAAAAATTGCTCAACATAATCACAAGACCATGTACATATGAACCCTACTTATGTCTTCCAGCCACCTCTCCCAACATTGTTCCTTATTCACTAGCCCGTCTGCTACTCTGAATTCCATGAAGTCCATAATTTCCCACTTCTCCACTTTCAGCCTTCACTCAAGCCTTTCCTCTGGCTGTAATACACCAATTCCTGCCTGCATTCTCTGCTCCTTCCTGCCACACACTTAGAGGGGTTCTGAGAAGCAGCCACTGGTATACTCTGCCTGTGCCCAGGTGAGTCTATCCAACCTTGAGTCTTCTTGTACAGACCAGCTAAAGTCCTGCTCTCCCAAACTCTTAATGAAAGAACTAACACTTTGAGCTCTGTCTGCCAGAACACTTGCCTTCCATACAAACTTGAATGGGTAATAAGGTTACTAATGTATTGGTCTTGTCAAATACCAGGGTCTATTGTTTTTGTTGTTCTTAGGTACCTTCGAATCAGTGTCCAACTCACAGTGGCTCTATGTACAACAAGCAAAACACTATTGTTGTGCTTCTCTACTATTCATAGGGCTTTCAATGGCTGATTGTTTTGGGGAGTGAGTAGCCGGGTCCTTCTCCCATGCCTACAGCACCTGGTGTGCCCAGGTGGTCTCCTATCCAAGCATTAACCAGGCTCGACCCAGCTTAGTTTCTGAGATCTGATGGGATCAGATGCCACAGAGGCCTGAAGCTGTACCAATGTCTAAGTTGCAATTATCTAATTCTATTTCTCCCCCACTGGCATATGAATATGTATAGTGTTATTTGTTGTTGTTGTTAGGTGCTGTTGAGTCGGTATCCGACTCATAGCGACCCTCATAGGGTTTTCAATGGCTGACTGTTTTGGGATTGCCTTGGGAGTGGAGTGCCAGGCCCTTCTCCCATTTTTGTGGTCCTGGGAATTGAACTGGGGACCTCAGAGACTACAGCGCAGCGCTCTACCAACTGAGCTAAATCCCAGCCCCGTAGTGTTATTACATGGGTAATGTTATTTGCCATGTTTAATTTGATCATTATATTTTCAGCACCTAGTAGAGTCCCTGGCACATGGTAGGCACATGATAGGCATTCAGTCAATAATTAGTGAATAAATAAATGAGCACAAAACAATAAGAAAAACCCAAACTTGTTAGCATTGCATTAAGGTCTCTAGAGTTTCAATTCTCAACAATTCCTTGCTAATTCTTTAAAAATATTTAATCAGTTACACAATATTTTAAAACATTACTGATTCTGGTGACTTTTTCCTCCTCCTCCTCCTCCTCCTCCTCCTCCTCCTCCTCCTGCTCTTTCTCTTCCTCCTACCATTTTTCTTCCTCCTCCAACCAAGGGCTTTGCACATGCTAAGCAAGCACTCTACCACTGAGATACCTCTTCATTTAAAACATTACTAATTTTTATTCAATTAATTTAGTATTTGATCCATTAACCTAAAAAAGGTGTAAATGTATCTCAGTAGAAAAGATTTCTTAGTAAAGATAGAATAATATAGTTATAATCACAGAGTCTTTGATTTGAAAAGTATTTTATTAGTTACTTATTCTGGAGAACAAATCATATTTACATAATGTCAAATTAATTTCTGTGCTAAAGACACTAAGGGAATTTAAATTGATTCTTACCTACTTACTGAGTTACAAATATGAGATTTTCCTTTCTAAGACTATGATAATAGTTGTTTTGAAGCTTTATTAAAAATAAACCATTTCTTCTAATTCAGATATGACTAACCCCGTTTTAGTAAGTCATGAAATGATACTTTATACTGATTTTTTCACTAGCTTTTACTTCTTCACAACTTTTAACTTATTCATGGTTTAAGCATGTTGTCTTTCAGTCTCCTATTGTTAAAATTGTTCTTTCTGCTCACCACGGTATATTGTAAACATTGTGGTAGAACAGTGATTCAGAACCAACAATAGGCATCAAGTGTATTCATGAAGCGAAGGTTTACAACAAAAATATCAAGTTAGCAAAAGTGGCAAAAATAGCAAGCAAAACACAAAGCTTGCATCTGTGTAAGTAAGTACACAGAAGAATGGTCTTCTAAGATCCACACAAGTAAGCTCCATTTACCAAATCCTGACATGTACCAGGAACAAGGCAATCACAAGGAGACCACTCCTTTCAACTATCACTAAAAGCCTACAAAGAAAACCACCTATAAGGAGAAGCTGCAAGGAGAACTGAGAGAATTTAAGCAAATGATATGAATTGCATAACCAACAAGTAAAAGTGCTTAGATGTAAACAGAAAAAAGACAGAATAAACCTAGAAATATAAAGCAGATATGAAATCTTCTGTTCTGTCCTTAATGTGCCTGAATATGAGCAGAAGTGCATTTACATAATTAAACCACTGGAAATTATCTAGTTCATCAAAATTATAAATTCTGCAGGCCGCTGTGCTAAAAAAAAAAAATCACAGAAAGAAGATTGAAATACTAAAATAATACTTTTTTGAATGAATGTTTATGAGAACCCTCCCCCCAAAAAAGAACCCTTTTAGGACAGCTCAGATAATGGCTATCCAAAAGAAATCACATTTGAGACAGAAGAATTCATCAAAGTTAGACTTCATAATATGACATGACTCTAAAATAATCAAACTGATTTTTGGTGTTCTAATAACAGAAATCTATCATGGATTGAAAGTCAATGTTCACATCTTTACTATTCCTATAACAGTTACAACAGGTATGTAAAAAACTTTGCAATATTTTATTCAGCACTCTTCAGAATGTTATCAAATAATTACCTATTTCAATTCCTTACATTTAGAATGAGGGAAAGTCAGTCTTATTTCTTCATAATAATATCTTGAAATAAGAGTTTTAATTTACATAAACTCGGCATACCTATGAGAAGAACTTAGACATTCCTAGTAAATGGAAATATTACTTTCAACATCTGAAAACAGTAATATATTAAATTTATGTTAAATAGAATTCTTGCAGAAAAAGATGTGATTAGAAAATAGAATTTATATAATACAATACTTATATAAAAATTTAATAGCAATCCCAATAACTTTCTCAAATGAGTGAAGAATATCAACTTCAGATTATAAGGCAAAGTATATAATATCATATTGAGTACCCATGTAAAGCATTGACATTAATATCTAAATAAAGGAAGGATTTCTGGTATTCTTTAAGTGGTGAAATTTTATAACCAAACAGTAGAAACTATGATTTTTTAAATTGGAAATTTGTAATGTACAACTTAATGTGTTTCATTCTGATATGTATTTCATTGTGACATTTCCATATATGTGTTTCATTCTACATTCCACACATAACTTCCCCTTACTCTCTTGTGGCCCTCCTTCCCCATCTCCTTCTACCTCCCCACCAATGGCCTCCTTTCTACTTGCATGTCCTTTTGTGGGAATATTTATCTATACCTGTGCACCCGATTATGATTTAAGTTCAAACTAACTCCTAAGTGCTTCAGTTTAATTCCACCATATATGTATGTGTATATACATATATATATATACACACATATATATATATTCCATAAACCTCTTGTGTACCAACTATATGTTCATCCCCTCAATGCTGTTATCTTCAAAAGACATTAAATTCTAAGACCATTTTTAATGAATATTTAAATGTTATTTTTCAATACTCTAAATAAAATTTAAAAAATAAAGTAAAATTTGATATACTATCATTTTCTCATCTTTTAGTATACCTTTGTGTTTATTTTAATCAAAATTTGTTTTAGATATCAAATTACAAGTCTGCAGCAGAAGTGGCTATGTATTTGCCAAACCTTGTTTCCTTATCAGATTAGAATTCCCCTATACAAGTCCTTCTGTCTAAATGTGGCCAATGGATTGTGAGTTAATGCATGTGTATATGTCAATTCAGGGCTGAACACAAAAGTCTTTCATTGATTCCCCACTGTTCTCTCTTTTGTCATCATGTGGAAAATTCTGAGGCTTTAGGGGATAAAGTAACTACTAGCCAGTCTCATCCCACTTACCTCCACATACTCTCATATACCCAGACTGGACTGCAATTTATGGGGAAAAAATCTTTACTGTGCGACCACTGACATGTACATACTTTTTACAGCACAGGTCTATCCTGAGTCAATGAATCATACAGCAATAAAAGACTCTAGTGTCTAATGCAGACATTCTCAATTTTGGCTACATATTAGTTCAAGTACTGAGCTCTTAAAAAATACTAATGTCTGGATGTTAATCTGAATCTGTTGACGCTATCTCTATGGGTAGACTAAAAGTCCCCAGTGGTTTTTTTTTTAAACTCTCCAAGTGATTTGGATGCACAGTAAGGGTTGAAAACCACTACTAGCAATACAACTATATTTAAATTGAATCACACTTAAAAGTCCCTCTTAATCCAGTGTACTATCTATTTCACCATGATCCGTTTAGAGCCTAAAACTGTCAATTTAAGTCAAAATCCATACATATTGAAACATAGAACCACTATAGGAAAAAATTCCGATATACATTTTACAGTCTTTGAATAAATTTACCCTTCAATTTCTGGCAAATGTTAGAATTACTTTAACTAAAACAAATATTAATTTGATCAGAATCAAGTGCTTGAAGAAAAACTTAGTTTCACTAAGAAACAACTATGGCAACAGCATAAGACTAACAGCAGTATCATGTGGTATAGGTTTACAAAATTTAAAGACTCCCTTTATTCCATTTCAATTCCATCAATGTTTTGTTTTTCAAGCAAGCATCAATCCATGCAGCTGAATATTTAATCACAACATTGCCTAAGAGGTTATTTAAACACAATTATTCTAGATGGGGTATGGGATAAGCAAAAATTATCACATCAACTGACCCAATTATTCTGTACTTAAGTTCAGTAGACTAATTCAAAACCATGATCAAAAGCAAATATCAACCTTCTTAAAGCTATATTTATGCAGCTCCTTAGTTTTTAAAGTCAGATCATATATCTGAAACCACTAGAAGTTCCCAGGGAGTAATAAGAAGAAGAAAATAAATTTTACCTACTATATGCTGATGAAAAAACAAATGACTTATTCTCCAACAATGAATATGTAATAAGTAACTGCTTTATTTATATTATGTTAATTTACAAATAAATAGTAGAAGTAATAACTAGGAATAGTAGAAGTAATGCTGCTACTAATTGTTGTTGTTGTTAAGTGCTGTCGGGTCGGTATCCGACTCATAGCGACCCTCTGTACAACAGGGGAAACACTATTGTCAGTGCTTCTCTGCTGTTCATAGGGTTTTCAATGGCAGATTGATTTTTGGGAGGGGGTTGCCAGGTCCTTCTCCCAAGCCTACAGCTTCTGGTTTTCCCAGGCAGTCTCCCATCCAGGTACTAACCAGGCCCGACCCTGCTTAGCTT
>VMDO01025527.1:0-28022 GCA_007922755.1 Pedetes capensis
TTTTTATTTGCTTCCTTCCTTGTTTTACTCTCTTCCCTCTTTCTATTCTCCTTCTCTTTTTCTTATGCTATATATGCATCCTTGTATTAATTATTTTACCATCAGAGCCCCCACATGTCTGTCAGTTTGCCATGGGGGCTTGCATGTTGCGATGAGGCTGAGAGCTCTGCCACTGTAACCTTAGACATGAGCAAGGTTAGCCAAGGTGGACAGGTTTTCAGCTGAGCTTCCAGACTAAGACAGACTAGGGAGTAGGACCTGGCAAGCCACTCCCGAAACAACTAGCCATTGAAAACCCTATGGATAGCAAAATTTATTTGGCAAGGTTTAAAGACTAGGCTTTTTGACAGATGATCTAATCAAAATCTTCACTTCATAAACAAGGAAGCTGGATGAAAGTTGGGAAATGATTTATTTAACAAGACAACAGGATGGTCAAAGCAGAAAAGATGAAACAATTGGGAACAGCTACCTTTCTATGTCATGCTCTGTCCACTCAAGTTATTTCTTCCTTTAAATCAGCATTTCTCAAACTCAGTACTTTTGACATTTTAGCCTGAATGATTTGTTGTAGTGGGACTACCCTCTGCATCAGAGGATGTTTAGCAGCATCTCTGGCTTCTATCCAACAGATGCCAGTAGCACCTGTTCCTCAGTCTTGACTATCAAAAATACTTCCAGCCATTGTCAAATGTGGTAGTGAACATGCTACTGTAACAAAATATCTGAGATAATCAACTTTAAAAATTGAGAAGTTTTATTTTAAGGTTTCAGTCCATGGTGAGTTGGCCCCATTCTTCTGGACTTGTGGAGAGTCAGTACTTCATGGTGGGAGAGCTTGATGAAGGAAGCTGCTCACATGGCAACCAGGAAACAAGAGAGGAGAAGAGTAGGAACCAGGGACCAGTATCTTCTTGAAGGGCACACACCTAATGATATAACTTCCTTCCACTTGGGTCCACTTCCTAAAAGTTTCACTCTCTCCCAATAGGCTGGGAACTAAGCTATTAATACATGAGTCTGTGGAGGACATTTATCTAAACTATGGCACCAAATATCCCCTAGCAGGTAAAATCTCCACCAGTCGATAACCACTACTTTAAAATTAATGAAGCTAAAGTTCTAAAGAAATCTAAATTTCTAATCTAAATTTAGAGAATCTAAATTTAGAGAATCTAAATTCTCTATCTAAAGATAGAGAATAAGAAAAATGTGAATTTGATTGTTATCTCCCTATTCTTTGATCTTTCAGGACATAAAAGCTTCTTGAATACAGAGCTCTGTCTGCTTGATCTTAGTCTTTATAACCCTAGGGTATTGATAAGGCATATAGTAAGTAAACATAGGAATGCAAGCAACAGATATTTTATGTGAGGACCAGGCCCAAGGTCTATTATCTTGTTACAGAGTCACTACCTACTTCCATGCAGTTTCCCTCACTATTCCAGCATACAGTGTCTTAGTTCTCTTTACTTTGATTTTGTTGTTGTTGGTAAGTGCTATCAAGTCCGGTTCAACTCATGGCAACCCTCACAGGGTTTTCAATGGCTGATTGTGTCGGGATTGTTTTATGGGAGTAGACTGCCACATCCTTCTCCCACTTTTGCAGTGGTGGGGATTGAACCTGGGTCCTCAGAAAGTGCAGAGCAGCACTCAACCAACTGAGCTAACCCCAGGCCCCTGAACTTTGATAGGATTTATAATCTAAACCACATATTTAAGCACTGACTTGCATAGTGCCTACTATTTTGGTGCTTCATATGCATCTGACTTGTTTTCCTACATTTATTTAGAATTGAAGTTATAGATTATAGCATTGTTACAGTTAGCATTTTATAATATAATTTTTCTGTTATGTATCTGGAGCTCTTGTAAAAGGGTACTGCACCTAGCTTGTTCTTTACTAAACAAGTTGATGGCTTGCTTGAGTTTTTGATCAGTACCTAGAAGAGCAACTCAGGTCAGATGCCTTAGATCAAATTACTCTGCTACCTGCAAGAGTAAGTCACCAATGAATCAGATCACATCTAGGGATCTTCTCCACTGACGTAAAGCCAACTATATCCTAGGTTGACTGTGGCCTTCATTCACACCCTAGGTTAGCCACAAACCAAATGATCCTTGGAGAGATTAGGCAATTAGAATATTTCCTCTTTTTCTCCTATTTCCCACTAATACTGCTGGCAATTCTGACAATTTACTTGGTATTCTTTAAAAGGAAAGTAGTATTCCCTGAAGAAGATAGCTAAATAGCTAACTGGCAGAATGTCCTTTGAGGTATAATTATGAGCAAGTAAAAGAAACCTTTTGAGACTCCTACCCTCTTCTTTATCTATGGCAGCTTTAATGTGTTCCAGATGTTTTATTCTCACTCTACTGATGATGTAAAGAGCATGACATTGCAAAACTTCCCATTATTTCTTTCGGGTCTTTCAAATTGTAGCTAAGAAAAGCTTTCTGACCCAACAATAATCCACCTATTTGATTATTTAAAATCTTCTTTACCTATATTTTTAGGATAATATCTTTCTTATACTGTTACACAATTGGAAAGTTAAGTATCTTGCCTATGGAAGCTACTAGAACAGGTGGCTTAGTCATGGTTGAACGTCCTTCCAAATGACAATAATGCATCTTTCTGTATTTTGATCAAGCTGACTTAGCCACCTGTGATAATTTCTCACTACCTTGATTTCTCCTACAGTCATCAAGTTTACATCTTAGGGAACAATATAAGAAATATCCAGCCAGCTCTGATATTCTTTAATATAAAATCCTGTAGTAAGGACATGACTGATGAATGTGCAGTGTGTGAAATACAAATCCACTGATCTAACAGAGTATGATATACGGGAGTGGCCTGATAGTATACTGGAAGATGTATTATACTTTGTTAACATAATAATGTCAGATTAATTGAGATCTCATCAGTTTATTATTAACAAGTGATACACAAATTCTAATTTCCACTCTATCTTATCTTTCCTCAAAAGTTGTTATTTCTTCAAATATAATCTTCCCTTCCTGACCCATGTATTTGCTCTGTCCCAAAGCCCTGGCCTCAATCTTCTGTTGTTCCCAGGCAACCACAGAGAAACCAAATTAGTAATACAGTGTGTTGATTGAGGTACTGAGTGATGAAATGAAATAATTTGATTGATACCCAATTCTAGAGAATATTATTTAATTTCCTAGTACTTCAACCTATCTTTATCTGTAAAACTACAATAAGTAATAGAAAATTAGCAGTGCCTCTGTTTTTATTTTTAAAGAGTAAATCTTTTTAAACCACTTAGAACATCGCCTAGCATAAATCATACAGTGTGTGATAGTAAGTTGCTGCTAATAATAATAATAATAATAATAATAATAATAATAATAATAATAAATTTTTGCAGTACTTAGGGTTGAACCCAGGGCCTCACAAATGCTAGGCAAGTGCTCTGTTACTGAGCTATATACCCTCACACTCCTTTTTAAAATTTTTTGAGACAGGGTCTTGCTAAGTTGTGCAGGCTGTCTCTGGCCTTGAACTCCTGATCCTCCTACCTCAGCCTCCCAAGACACTTGAATTAGCACCCAGCTATTATTATTATTATTATTATTATTATTATTATTAATCTGTGTACTATCATTTCTTGGCTTCAAGTATGCTTTACTTTAATTCATTGCCATTGTCTATCATTTATGTACTATTTGCTCCTAAAATTAAGACCTTGTTCCTAGACCAGTGAAGGAAATGACTAAAAAAACTCTCAAATTATTAGCAAATCAAGTCACACAAAACATAAAAAGAAAATTATATGCCATTACCAAATAGGATTTATTCTAAGTATGTAAAGATGTTTTAACATTCAAAAGTTAAAATAATTTATCACATACACATATAAAATAAAAAACATAATATGATCATATGAATAGATGCAGAAATGTCACAAAACATGAGAGCCATTCATGAAAAAACAAACTAGGAATAGAGGGGGATTTTCTCATTTTGATAAAGAACATCTACAAAACCTAACTCAAAAAAGGAGCAAAGAAGCTGGGCATTTTGGCACATGCTTGTAATCCCAGCAACCCCAGGCAGAAGCAAGAGGACTGTAAATTCAAGGCCAGAGGCAGCCTGTGTAACTTAGTGAGACCCTGACTCAAAAATAAAAGGTGGAAGTGGGCTGGAGTGCAATCCAGTGACAGAGGGCTTACAAAATATGTGTGAAGGTCTGGGTTCAACCCCCAGTACTTCAAGTAAATGAATAAAGTCCTATAAGTAAAATGCTAAACAACAAAACTGCTAAAATTCCTAGAAGATAACATAGGAGAAAATCTAGGTGAATTGTGTTAGAGTTGACCTTTCAGATACAATACCCAAAGTAGGACACAGAAAGGAAAAAAAAAGTATCAATCTTGGCTCATCAATTATAAAATATGCAGGACACTAATGGAAGATGCTAATTATACCTGGAACTGGGTAGAGGGGTATCAGAACTTTTTGCACGTTCTGATCAATTTTTTTATAAATCTAAAAATAAAAATCTAAAAATAAAATAAAAATAAAAGCCTCTAAAATAAAATCTAATAATGAAAACAAAACAAAATATACAGGCTTTAGAGATAGAAATATTTTGAATCCAATACTATATTTACTATTTCCTAGTTTTTTGAGCTTAAGTTTTAACTAATTTCAAGACTAAAATTAGGCACAGTAGTGCACACCTGTAATCACAGTGACTCAGGAGGTTGGAATAGGAGGATGGCAAGTTTCAGGCCATAGGCAGCTTGTACAATTTAGAGAGACCTTGTCTCAAAATAAAAAATAAAAAAGGGGCTGAGGGTGTAAGTCAGTGACAGAGTATTTGCCAAGCATATGTTTGCTGAGTACCAAAATACAAACAAAAAAGCCCTGATATTTAAATGATAAAATGCCTGCTGTGTGTTTAGCACAGTTTCTCTAATGGTTTTATTCCAAATTCATATTTGAAACTTCTTACTAGATGTCTCGATGGCATCTAACAACAACTAGATGTCCCAAAGAAATAAAAAAATAAATTGTGCCCAGAACTAATTTATCTTTACTTCTCTGCTTTTACATCTGTCCTGCACATGTTTCTATTTTGTTGGGGGTTTCATATCTATTAGCCTTATTGTACTATTTACAATAAAAAATAATTCTGACTCTCCTTTCTGTACCTGACTCTATGTAGATAACTGGCCACCAAATCTTTTCAATCTACCATGTAATTAGTTTTATAATCTAACCTCCTCACCACTTATTTTTCAGGATTAATCATCTCTCATTTAATCTACTATATGTTGTTGTTATTATTAGGTGCCATCGAGTCGGTATCCGACTCATAGCAACCCTCATAGGGTTTTCAATGGCTGTTTCGGGATTCCCTTGGGAGTGGATTGCCAGGTCCTTCTCGCAAATCTACTATATAGTCCTCCAAATTGAAGTCTGACTTCAGTTTAACCTTCACATTTCCTACTCATCCTCGACACTGCTGCCTTGATAATTCTTTTAAAGCAAATAATATTTTATAATTCTTAAATTAGGTTCATTTTGCCCTCTAGAAAAAATTCTTCTTCCCCAGCAGAATGCAGAAGGCCCTTCATAATTTGGTTTTCCTACCTCTTTAGACTCATCTGATAGCATCACAGATCTATATACATTATTCAGTGATTTTTAACTTTTCTACAGATTCTCCACAAACCTTTCTCTCTTTCAGAGTCAAGTTCATCTCTTTTGTCCTCTGAATATTTCCTAGTGATTCTCTTAGGCATAGATAAGGCATCACCAAGTCATTTCCCTCCCCTCCCCGCACTGACAAAGTATGAATGTGCCTGTCCTTCTGCCCCACTCCTGTGAACAGTCATACTATTAAAAATGATTTTTTTCACCTAAAAATGTTTTTACCCCATCTGCTTGCAAATAAGAAATAAGTAACTTGGCATCAAAGATAACATAAAGTTCAAACATATACACATATATGAAGCTATTGTTAGGTGCCATCAAGTCCGTGTCTGATCCTAGGCGAAACACTATTGTCAGTGTTTCTCTGCTATTCATAGAGTTTCCAATGGCAGACTGATTTTTGGGAGTTGGTTGGTCCCTTGGCCAGGTCCCTCTCCTAAGCCTATAGCATCTGGTGTTCCCAGGTGTTCTCCTATCCAAGCACAAACTAGGCCCAACCCTGCTTAGCTTCCAAGATTTGATGGGATCAGACACCACAATGCTATGGCTGTAGATAAATACATCTATCTATCTATCTATCTATCTATCTATCTATCTATCTATATATCTCCACACATATATATAAACCACATATATGTATGTATTTATCTATATAACTATAACTATATAACTAATATATCTATATAACTATATATATATATATATATATATATATATATATATATGTGTATGTATGTATGTATTGTTGTTGTTGTTAGGTGCCGTCCAGTTGGTATCCAACTCATAGCAACCCTCATAGGGTTTTCAATGGCTGACTGTTTCGAGATTGCCTTGGGAGTGGATTGCCAGGCCCTTCTCCCATTTTTGTGGTGCTGAGAATCAAACTTGGGATCTCAGAGCCTGCAGAGCAGCGCTCTACCAACTGAGCTAAATCCCATTCATATATATATATATATATATATGTATATATATATATATATATCTCCATAAAATGTGCTCATTAAACATTTGTGAATATTGAAAGAAAGGGACAGAAGTATGAAAGGATGGTGGAACACCTGGAGAAAGGAGTGATGGAAGGAGGAAAAGATGGAGGAAGAATGAGAACACACATTATTTTGGAAAGATCATTTAAACAAAGAGAAATTTTAACCTTTAGTGATTTCGATGGAGAACAAGAAATTGAGCCATGTAGTAGAGTTTTTCAAATGTCCCCAAGTAGTCTGGAGATTAGTTCTAAATCTATCTGGTCATTTTGAGTTTTCAATATCCCCACTCTTTTCAATCTACGTAAGTAGCCCATGAGGTGCAATAATTGTAATATTTTATTTCCATTGACTGTAGAATGGTATATACTTTAAAATTGCAATTATTTTATATCCCCCAGAGAAAGAAAAAGAAGTGTCCAACTCTAACAATATTGTAAGACACATCTTCAGACATGCTGAAATATGAAAAAAAAATGTAGAATCTACAAAATAATAGGTGGATGTAAAGTGAATTCAATTCTTGTGAACAATTCCTTATGTATCCCAAAAGGATAGAGAGGCTTTTAGTTATGCTTCATACCTGTGAGATCAGCAAATATCAGCTACAGAACTCCGGAATGACTTAACTTGGGTTCTAAAATTTTCAGTAGTTATTATTAAGAGACAAACATGATAATTTACTTGGTTTAGCACATCTATAAAATATTTGCAAACATAGGTAAAAATTTATTCTAGCTATCAACACAAGGGAAAACTTTCTACCATAGGTAATAATTATTTGGAGTTCTCTTATGCAAAAAGAGATGCTGTAAAACCAAGTCCTAAAATGTTTTTATGCAGTACACATATATAATATGCTCTCAGCACAGTGCATCTTTAATATTGCAAATCCTGCAAGCTCCTAAAGATAATAGTACCTGCCTATGTTTTCTTTCTCAGGGTTTGGCATAATAAATGTAAAATATATTTAATCTTTTGCAGTAATTTTCTCTAATATCATAGCATGTTTGACTATCTGTTTAATAAGTTGGAGAGAGAAAGAGAGAAGCCATTTTTTAACTATGAAATTTTAAACATTATTTTAAAAACAAACTAAAAGAAAAATAAAGACTAGTTCTAAGGATTCTAGGAATCAATTCAGGAACTAAACCAGACACAGGAAACAAGAAGCTGAATAAAAGTTCTTCCTCATGGTCAAGCTGAGCATCAGGGTCAAAATTTACATAATAGCTTATCAGTATAAAATCAAACGTCAAATGGCTCCAAAACTAATATAATTTTAATACAAAATGATTGGGAAGGCAAGTGTGCAGTAAGGCAGAAGCATGGCTAATGAGTAGCAATTTCATTTTGTTGAATCAGTTGACCAACTCATAGGTAGATGTATTAGCTCAAATGAAATTCAAATGTTTCAACTATACATTTACAAATACAAAAACTCTTAATTATTTCATTCTCTATTCCCATAATTATTAAAATTGAGTATCTTGCATCCTTCTACTTGCTGAAAGAACTAAATTAGAACCATTCTAAATATAAACTCAATCTCCCACACCCTCAAATCTCCTGAAGGATTTGGATATCTAATGCACTTCCATCATAACTTCACTACAGAAAAGGGCATAATTTTGCTAGGAAAATCCCCAACCTTTTCTACATTCTTTTCCCCTAATACTATGAATAATTCCAAAATAAATTCAAACCCTAGAGGGCTATAGAGGATGGAGAATAAATGGGACACCTTCCTATCCATTGGGCAGCCAGAGTATGGAGAAGAAAGTACCTAGAGAAGAATTTTAGGATGAGATTTGTAATGACATGTGACATTCTGTCACAATTACTTATTGATTTTATTTGAAGAGACTTACCATAGGCTTTGTGAGAAGCAAAGTAAAAAAGTGGTGATCTTTTATTATTTTTGGAATTAAGTGAGCCTTATGAAAACTCCATTCTAACCTTAACACATCAGTAAAATATATTTAATGGACTCTTTATCCCCAACATTGCATCCCCAGTGAGCATGTGGACTTTTTAACGATTGTCTCCATTAGACACTAGTTTGGATCTGGTTTTGAAAGGTGAGCATTTGCAAAGGTGTCAAAGTCAATTATTTATCAAGGATGAAGGGTAAAAGAAACTATCAGCTGGGAATGTAGCTCAGAGGCAGAGTGCACAGGCCCTGGGTTCAATCCCCAGCACCACCAAAAACACCTCAACAAAAACTTTCTCTAGCCAGGCACAATGATACACACCTGTAATCACAGTGACTTGTGAGGTAGAGGAAGGAGACTAGTGAGTCTGACCGTTTCTCAAAAAGTACAAAACACTTTTGAAGATAAAAACCATAGACAAATCTAATACACTTCCCTAATGTGCAGTCTAATATGCTATGGACAAAAACTAAAACTCTACAATCTACTGTGCAATTTAAATAACACATACCAATATTGATCAATTTACTGTAAATATGTAAATATATAATTAATATATAAATATATAAATTAAATATATATATAATATAAATAAATAAATAAATAATATTTATCAAATATTTAATGTCAGGCACTGTTCTAGAATATTTCATGAATTAATTCATTTATTCTTCCTAACAACTACCCTATTGCCATTTCCTACTTTGTAAATAAAGAAGCTGCCTGCAGCTGTAGTCCTGTGGCATCCGATCCCGTCAGATCTTGGAAGCTAAGCAGGGTTGGGCCTGTTTAGTACTTAGATGGGAGACTACCTGGGAACACCAGAAGCTGTAGGCTTGGGAGACGGACCTGGCAACCCTCTCGCAAAAATCAATCTGCCATTGAAAACCCTATGAATAGCAGAGAAGCACTGACAATAGAGTTTTCCCTGTTGTACAGAGGGTCGCTATGAGTTGGATACCAACTCGACGGCACCTAACAAACAAACAACAAGAACAAATAAAGAAGCTATGGAGTAGGGGAAAAGAAGTTTTACTACATGTCCAAATTCATAACTTCAGCAAGTGTAGGAACAAAGTCTGAAGATGGGCAATATAACTTCATAGGCTGTCCTCCTTACAACCAGGCATTGCCACCTCCACATAAGCAGCTAGGTGCTTACATAGGGGCATAATGTATACTGAGAATAATGAAAAGTCAGCACCATAAAAGAAGTATTGCCAAATGTGTGCAATGCCAATACTCATCTGAGCAAAATTACTATGCTTTCAAAAAGAAATGCCAACTTCCCCTCCTCCTAACCTTAATAGGAATGCAAACAATGAGCCACCTCAGATTGAAGGAACTAAAACTCCTTCTCATATTTATTCTTGTTAGAAGCATGTTGTTGTTGTTAGGTGCCATTGGGTATAATTATCAATAATTATATAAGCCATGTTGTTGTTGTTGTTATTGTTAGGTGCTGTTGAGTTGTGTCCAACCCATAGCAACCCTCATAGGGTTTTCAGTGCCTAATTATTTTGGGATTATTTTGGGAGTGGACTGCCACATCCTTCTCCCATTTTTGCAGTGCTGGGGATCAAACACAGGTTCTCAGAAGTATGGAATGATACTCTACCAACTGAGCTAAACCCCAGTCCATAAATTAGCCATAGCATCATTAAAATTGAGAAAATGTTTCTATATATACTATGTCATTGTTGTTAGGTGCCATCGAGTTGTGTCCAACTCATAGTGACCCTCATAGGGTTTTCAATGGCTGACTATTTCAGGATTGCCTCAGGAGGGGATTGCCACGTCCTTATCCCATTTTTGTGGTGCTGGGAATCAAACTCGGGACCTCAGAGATTGCAGAGCTGTGCTCTACCAACTGAGCTAAATCTTAGCACCATACATACTATACTACTACATATATTGTTGCCTGCAGCAGTAGCCCTGTGGCATCCGATCCTGTCAGATCTCGGAAGCTAAGCAGGGTCGGGCCTGGTTAATACCTGGATGGGAGACCACCTGGGAACACCAGAAGCTGTAGGCTTGGGAGAAGGACCTGGCAACCCCCTCCCAAAAATCAATCTGCCATTGAAAACCCTATGAACAGCAGAGAAGCACTGACCATAGTGTTTCCCCTGTTGTACAGAGGGTCGCTATGAGTCAGATACCGACTCCACGGCACCTAACAACAACAACAACAACATATATTGTAGGTTATATAAACATGTAAGATAAATATAAACTAAAAATAAGACAGGAACAACTAATAAAGGAAAAGTTTAATACTATAGAATTCCTGGCTTTAAAATACAGAAAAATATGTTGTTGTTGCTGTTGTTGGGTGTTGTCGAGTTGCATCCAACTCATAGCAACCTTCATTGGGTTTGCCATGGCTGAGTGTTTCCAGATTGCCTTGGGAGTGGATTGCCATGTCTTTCTCTTGTTTTTGTGGTACTAAGGATTGAACCTAGGAGCTCAGAGACTGCAGAACAGTACTCTACCAACTGATCTAAACCCCAGCCCCAGAAAAATATAGATAAGTATCAAAATATCATGAGAAAATTTCATTCTAATAAAGAATAACTATCAGTTGACTCTTTTTAATAAAAAGAAATAAAAGGAAAAATAAATTACAGTCACGACAGAAATATCTCTAACCAATCTCTATCCATTATTGAAAAGGCACTTGACAGAGTGATGAATCTGAGGTAAGCACAGAATCATGAGGTCCATTCAGTCTGGTGGTTAGGGAGGAAAAAGTTAAGCATTCTGAAAGGAATATGAAGGAGGACATCTTGAAGACTGGTCAGGAAGAAGTCAAGGAAGGAGGCAGCAATCAAGGTTCTCAAATTAAATGGGAAGCATAAAAGGCATTGAAACAATGAGAGATACAGAAAGGCATGGAATAACAGGAAATGAATAGAGGAACGGTTAAATCCTTTGAAAGTGTGCTGAGTCTAAAGTAGCATGTGATGAGAGATGATAGAAATATTCTCTTGACCTTGGGATAATCTGAAAAGAAACAAAAAGTCTGATTTCCAAGTTTTCTAGAGAACCACAACATTCATTGTCTATGAATTAAGTCATCTTCATCATAAAAAAAAGAGATGCACGGATAAACTGCCCGGGCAAAGTTTTTTTGTGAACAAGCACCCACTATTTCCACATTGCAGTGACAGCAGCTAACAACTGTCATCTTAAAGATCCAAACCCAGCTGGTACCATGGCACACACTTATAATCCCAGCAACTTGGGAGGTGGAGGCAGGAGGATCACAAGTTCAATGCCAGAGGGAGCCTGAGCAATTTATCCAGATCCTGTCTCAATACAAAAGATAAAAAAGGGGGCAGGGAGTGCAGATCAGTGGTGTAGCACCTTAGGTTCAATCTCCTAGTACCTGGAAAAAAAACAAATTCCAAATTTGATAGTCTGCGAGGGCACGTTGGTAAAAATGGTTAGAACTCAATACTATTAAGCCATACTCCTGATATACTGTCTCTGAGTCTGTCTCTCTTTAGGTGTTCTACATACTCCCTGGGATGGAATCAGGGTGCTTCCCCTGCTTGGTTCTGGCTTAGTCCTGACACTGCTCTTTTGTGACTGCCTTTAAGCCCCAGGGCTGGGATTTAGCTCAGTCGGTAGGGCGCTGCGCTGCAGTCTCTGAGGACCCGAGTTCAATTCCCTGCACCGTAAAAATGGGAGAAGGGCCTGGCAATCCACTCCGAAGGCAAATCCCGAAAGAGTCAGCCATTGAAAACCCTATGAGGGTCGCTATGAGTCGGATACCGACTTGACAGCATCTAACAACAACAACAATTTAAACCCCAAGTAATTACCAGTTGCTCTGCCAGAAATGCCACCTGACCTTGCTGCTCATTATTGATTTCTCTCTGCTGCACTTTCCACTACACAAGGGCTTCAAATCTGCTCCAGCTAGCTGTCTCTCTGTTTTGAGCCACTGGTAAGCCCTTCCCTCATCCTGACGGCACTGTCATACTCCACCTCAAAGTTCTCTCTACACTGATATCACTCACCCAACCCTCTAAGTTCAACTTCTTTAGAAAGCACTTTTGGGATATGATGTGCAGTAAGGGTCAATTACTTCAATTTTACTCAAGCAATCATTTCTCCTAAGTGCAGAAATGTGAGGGATTGTTCTGGTCATGGGGAAGGGCACAGGCTGGTTTTGGACAGGTTCTGAATCACTAGGTCCCTTCATTCCTTTAGTCGTAGTTGTTAAATCAAGCTCCACAGTAATGTCATTGCTTTTGTTAGGTACCAATGAGTCAGGTCTGACAAAACACTACCCAGCTTTATGCAATGCCAGGCATATTGTCAGTGTTTCTCTGCTATTCATAAGGTTTTCAATGGCTGATTTGTTTCAGGGGTAGGCTGCTGGAACCTTCTCCCAAGCCTACAGTATCCAGTATTCCCAGGCGGTCTCTTATCCAAGTACTAACCAGGCCCAACCCTGCTTAGCTTCTGAGATATAAAGAGATTAGATCCCATGATGGTATCATTAAAATTAGGTATGCATATATATGGGTGATTCAGTATATTCTGTTAATTTATTTTTCACTACTGCTGTCAACTACAAACAGCTGGTCTAGAAAGTTTAGTAGATATACCAGAATGTATAAACTTAACTTTGGGAAGAATTTATTTCGCAAAATGCTTTTCTGCCCCCTAATGTATTACTAGGTACACAAATATCCATCCCTTGTCTGTCAGTTTGCCATACTGTGGGGGCTTGCATGTTGCTGTGATTCTGAAAGTTATGCCACTGTTATTTCAGATACCAGTAGGGCCACTCATGATGCACAGGTTTCACCTAAACCTCCAGACTGAGACAGACTAGGGACAAGGACCCAGAAACAATTAGCCATTGAAAACCCTATGAATAGCAGAGAAGTACTGTCAAATATGGGCTGGGATTTAGCTCAGTGGGTAGAGCGCTGCACTGCAGTCTCTGAGGTCCCAAGTTCAATTCCCAGCACTGCAAAAATGGGAGAAGGGCCTGGCAATCCACTCCCAAGGCAATCCCGAAACAGCCATTGAAAACCCTATGAGGGTTGCTATGAGTCAGATACTGACTCGATGGCACCTAACAACAACAACAACAACAACAACAACTGTCAAATATAGTGCCAGAAAATGAGCCACTCAGGCTGGAAAGCATTCAAGAAACAACTTGGGAAGAACAGTTTCCTTAGAGTTTACCTTAATGACAGGAATGGAGTAAGGCCCCTGGGACTTCCTTTTGTTCATGTGGCATAAATCAAAATGAGAAGAAACATAGTGGCTGCTACAATGGCTCAAACATAAAAAGATCATGTGCATGGCACAGTATTGGGTAGTGTTTCGTCTTGCTGTACTTAGGGTCATTAAGGACCAGATCTGACTTGATTGTACCTAACATAACACATAGATATACATAGATGTATAGGTAGTATGAGTTTCTATTGTTATGTAAAAAAATCAGAACATTAATGACATAAAATAGCAAAAATTTTTCATCTCACACTTTTCTGGAAACCAGAAGTTCAGAAACATCATTGAGTTCTTTCCTTAGGGCTTCAGAATGAAATCAAGGTTGTGCACTGGCTGGGCTTCATTTTCATTTACAAATTGGGGTCTTCCAAGCTCAGTTAGGTTGTTGACAGAATTCAGTTCCTTGTGGTTGTAAGTCTGAAGTCCTCACTACTAGAGGCTTCTTGCTGTTCCCTACTATGTGGCCCTCTCCACAACATAGAAGTTTGCCTCTTCAAGGCCATTTTAGGAATAGCATCTACTCCTCTTGCTTCTCTTAAAAATAAAGGCTTACATGATTAGGCCTGGATAATCTCCAAAGGTAACTAGTTACTTTTGCTATATGATACGATCAAGGAAGTGATGACTCACCTTATGCCCAGGTCCAGTTTGCACTTAAAAGGAGGTGATTATACAAGGCATGCACATGGAGGGTAGGTCTTAGGGACCATCTTACCAGCAGATTATTTAACTACTCAGGATAACCACACACAAAACTTTCATCAGTCTTGCAGTTACATTTATTTCCTTGCTGAAAATATGACCCTTTTCTCCCCTGAAGTTAATCTGTAAATTGTATGAGCCCACATGACTTCTCAAGTAGACCCAGTCATAGCCATTGGCTTTAAAACTAAGTATAGTCCTGAGTCAGTTTAGGATTCACTCTGAAACTATGTGGGTGGACCCTGGCTATTAGGGTACTTTAAATATATAAAAAATGACTTACCTCAATCCTACTTTTGAGGACCTGAGGCTATTTTGGCATCAAGGTCATATATTTTAAACATTTGGGGATTTCAAATTTGACAGTGAACAGAGGGCAAAGGACTTTTCCATTACCTTATTCAGGTTATCAGAATCAAAATGACACATGGTGACTAAGAGCCAATTGGCATAATATTAATGGTTAGCAAGAAAATGTGCACTGAGCTTTAAGAGGTATGCCTTTGGATATGTCAAATATGGTTTCTATTTTATGGAGTTTATCATGGTAATTTTGTTTTAATGAAGCCCTTATAAAATACAAAATACAATAAAATACAAACAACTGTATATAAAATTAGATCTTATTTCAAAATCTTCAGATAACTGGAATCATGATTAGGGAGAATAAGCACTCCTATTAAAAAGTCATTTGCCTTCACCAATATGCTAACTCATTAGTGAAATAAACAATATTACAAAACCTAACAGCCAATGTCTCTCTGGATAAAATGCAACTTTATCTAAGCCCTTAATTAAGGAGCAAGCGAGACACATCTGAAACTGAACAAAATCCTGTGTTGAAGATGATAAAACTCAGTGTTGATTTTTATTTTCTTCATTTTCTTTCAGGATAGGATCTCTAAGTTGGATTTAAATAATATGAGGTTATGTGTAATCATTAAATAAAATAAAAATAGCTTTCCCAATACTTAGTGGAAGATCACATTCATCTAATTCATCAATAGCAGACACTCATTATCTCCTGTGTATGAGGCATACATCAGATTTAATACCATTATCAATCGTCTTAAATTCATCTTCCAACTCTGATTTTCAACAAGTGCAATTATCATGTTTTCTGTCATTCAAGCTCAATTCTGTATTTTATTGACACCCTCATACTACCTCCATTTACCATAACCATTTTTGGTTTATATTTTGTTGTAATACACATCATAGATTTGCTTTCAATTTCATTCTCATGGCACTCTTTGTTTTAAACCATGTATCACAATCCTTTATGATTATATTGGCTTTCTAGTACTAAACCAAATTTTTTTGCCTAAAATTAGTTATTTCCAAAATTTCATTTATACAAGTGTTGGATTAACTGTCCAAAATTCCTAATAGAAGCTAATGGTTTATTTATATTACATTTGAGTAGCTCTTGTCAGATTCTGCTCTAACTACTTTTATGTGCATTCTGTAATTTAAAACTGTGAGAACCTAGTTGAACTCTTACTATTTCCATTTTTTCAGAGGACAAAATTTCTAAGGAATTTCTCTAAAGGTAGAACCGGGTATCTGACTCCATTATCACTACTTGCTTTCCCATGCAAATTAACAAGTAGAACAATGTCTATTATGTGTAAAGCTAAATAAGAATGCCTCATGCTGGAATTCAAATCTTCTCCTATTGTAATCTCTAAAAACGTATGAGTCACTCCCACCACTGCATTTTTCCTGTATATGGAATTCTACTTTTCCTTACTACCTATTCAAGTGCCATTTATTTTTTTGATTGACCTAAGGTTCTGTCTCTTCCATGAAGTTAGCTCAGACCACCCAGGTTAGTGTGCTATCTCCCTCTTTTAAGCTTCTTAAATATTCTTCTCATTTTTAGACTTATAAAATGCCCTCTTATGCTGTGATCATTTGGTCATGACTATAATGTGTGACCTTGGCCTAACTGAGAGATTATAAATTATTTAAGAACATGGATTTTCCTTATACTGTCTTGTGTCCTTCACAGGACACATGATTTTAGCTTACTTTATTAGTAAAGGCCTTTTACTAATGCCTTACTTTAGTATAAAATGTTTTGCAGATAGTAAGCTTCAAATTGTGCTGAGATTTGGCTCAGTTGGTAGAGCGCTGCGCTGCAGTCTCTGAGGTCCCGAGTTCAATTCCCAGCACCGCAAAAATGGGAGAAGGGCCTGGCAATCCACTCCCAAGGCAATCCCGAAACAGTCAGCCATTGAAAACCCTATGAGGGTCGCTATGAGTCGGATGCCGACTCGACGGCACCTAACAACAACAACAACAAGCTTCAAATTAATGCAAATTTACTAAATAATTTCCATGGGAAAACTCCTATAATGAAAATGTTTTTGTTAGGTATTGTCGAATAGGGTCCAACTCACAATGACCCTATGTACAACAGAACAAAACACTACCTGACACTGTGCCATGCCCAGCACTATTATCAGTGCCTCTCTCTCTGCTATTCATAGGGTTTTCAGTGGCTGATTCTTTTGGGAGTGGGCTGCCAGGTCCTTCTCCCAAACCCACAGCACTGGGTATTCCCAGGTGGTCTCCCACCCAAGTACTAACTAGGGTCAACCCTACTTAGCTTCCAAGACCTGACAAGATTAGATGTGAGCGTGTTATGGCTATAGACCTTCAATGAGCATAGTTAAGTGAATTTTCCTCTCTATGGAGGAGAATAAACATGATCCTTGAAAAAGAAATGCAGTGAAAGAATTTCTAGTAAAATTATGGGATAAAGACCCAATAAAAGAGACACTTAAATGTACCTTAATAGAAATTCAAGTAGAGTTTAATAATATTTGGGGAGATGTCATGCCATATTATGGGAACCACCACCACCACCACAACAACAAAACAGAAAAATGAGTAGGAAAGAATGGGTTATATACTTCAAGAAGCAAGAATAGACAAGTCTCACAAATATATAATACAGGAAATGAAAAGATAAAAATTAATAAAACAAGACGTGGCACAAAGCAAGGAGCACCCTCCATGGTAGTCTATGGAATTTTTATTTTCCTTGAGATGCTGTCCTGTTGTGAATATCAGCTTATAATGAACACAGTATCTCACGAGAGTGTTGTTGTTATGATGAAAGAAAATAATGTTTGGAAAACACCTAGTTATGGCACCCAGAAAATAATAGATGTGCACTGAAGGATACCAACTTTTCATTGCCCATTGATCAAAGTTCTGCTTTATACAGATAAAAGTGCCAAGATTCAATAGGATGGGGACAAAAGGAGGGAATGGAGGCAGATTTCTGGTTAATGTGTCTCTGAAAAGACAGAGAGGTACTCAGAGAATTCAAATTCAATAAATATCTGAGTGCAATAAGAAAATGAGTTCATCTGTCTTTCCTTGGATGCCACAGACATCCATCCTCCCTCAGAGAGATGTTAAAATGATAGGGAAAAAATGAATTTCCAAGTAGTATCTCTTTTAAAGTCACCTTTTCCTCTAAACTGAACAAAATATCCTTCACTGGAATGGTTCTGTATAAATGACCTTAGTCTAACTCTTTGCAGGGCTCGGGTTTAGCTCAGTTGATAGAGTGCTGCTCCACACTCTGTAAGGACCCAGGTTCAATCCCCAGCACTGCAAAATCAGGAGAAGGACATGGCAATCCACTCCCAAAGCAATCCTAAAACAACCAGCCATAGAAAATCCTATGAAGGTCCCTGTGAGTAGATGTGACTCTTTGTAAATGCTTGGGTTCCAAGAAAAAAACTAAGTGGAAATGAACTATTTTCAATTCTTTAGCCTTCCAAGTTCCAGAGGAAGACACTTTACCATGTACTTGAAAACAAGACTAAAACTTTTAACTTCTAAACTGCTTTGCTTTTGAAGAAGCTTGTTTCAATTTGGTTTGAAAACTCTCAAGAATACTTTCCTGACATGCAGGTGAAAATATGAAAAAATGGCCAGTATTTGCTAGAATTTAAACTGTGTAACAAAGATTCCAAAAAGAAAACCAAACTTCTCTTGTGGCCCATGAAATACCATCTTCTTTTCAAGTAAACTTTGTTTTTGTAATAAATGTAATATATTATCACAGGTAAATATAAAGATACAATGAAGAAACAAATAAACGTTGTTGTTGTTGTTGTTGTTGTTGTTGTTAGGTACCCTCAAGTCATCTCCTACTCAGAGGGAACCTCATAGAGTTTTCAATGGCTGATTGTTTTAGGATTGTTTTGGGAATAGATTGCCACACCCTTCTCCCATTTTCTGTGGTGCTGGGGATCAAACTCAAGTCCTCAGAAAGTGCAGAGTGGCACTCTACCAACTGACCTAAACCCCAGCCCACAGTTAAATTTAGCTAGAAGAAAATAATATTTATAAATCTTTCTATTACATAGCAATAAAGAAAATAAAAGCAGGAAAGTTTTTATTTATGTATCTTTCCTGTGTCCCATATAAATGTACAAATAAATGCAAAGCAAAACATCTGTAGTTTAACCTGAATTGTGTTGGAGACAACTAAATCCATAGTTCTAATAAAATCTGAGTTACCTCTCTCTGACAATAGTGAAAAAGTGAAATCTGTCATTTCCTTGTTGGCTGTTTTTCCATCATCTCTTCAGTAGACTCATAGGAGATTCTGCTTCCTTAAATGTACACTGCCTACTGTACTCATGTTTTTATGCCAGAACTGCTTAAAAATGTCAGTTTTAGAACTTATACTTTCTCCTGAAGACCTCTGGCCTGTCTGTGAGTTTTTAATTCTTATTAATAAATACAATGTTCCAGTTCATACAGGTCCCTCTTCCATAAAAAGTGTTGCTAACCCCAAAAGTTCTGGTTCTATAGATTAAAGAATTAATTTTTAAACTTTTAAAACTTTTTAAAAGTCACTAGACAAACTTTATGAATGCAGGTCTGAATTATTCTATTTATATTGATTTTCATATTTATTATATTGATTGTATTAAACTACATTTGTCAGCCAGCTTGTTATATGATACACGTACCATGCTACTTTCTCCATTTTTACAGTCATTTTCTGGCTCCAACTCTATAATAGAACTTTAAATAATCACTTAAAGAAGGAAGCATTAAACATATATTACATATATGTTCACACAAGTCTGCAAATTGAAGGAAAATTCTCAGTTCCAAAGACAAGAGGACACTGTCCATCCATATTTTCATAATCCATTTTAATTCTCTTTTACTTCCCAGAAAGTTAACTGTAGGATAATTTTGAAATATTTATTTTTTAGTTTGTCAACACTTATAAGGGCATTAGGTTTTTACTGGGTTTGTCGTTGTTATATGGATTGCAACTCAATTATCAACAAAACAAAAATCCTTACTACTGGGTCAGTAGGTAACTTCACAATAAATGGAGAAAAGACTGAGGTTGTCCAAGATTTTGCTTTACTTGGCTCTATAATCAACATCCATGGAAGCAGCAGTCAAGAAATCAAAAGATACATTGCCCTGGGAAGAGCTATGGCAAAATATCTCTTTAGAGTATTGAAAAGTAAAGAAGTCACATTGAAGACGAAGGTCTTGGCATGGCCTGACTCATGCCATGATATCTTCAGTTGCATTATATAGTTGTGAAAGTTGGACTTTGAACAAGGGAGACAGGAGAAGAACTGATGCTTTTGAATTATGGTGGTAGAAACGAATATTGAATATACCATGGACTGCCAAAAGAACCAACAGATCTGTCCTAGAAGAAGTGTAACCAGAGTGCTCCTTGGAAGCAAGGATGTCTAGACTGCATCTTGTGTATTTTGGACATGTAGTCAGGAAGGACCAATTCCTGGAGAAAGGTATCATGTTTGGGAGAGTGGCAGGTCAGCGAAAAAAGGAAAACCCTCCACTAGATAGATTGATACAGTGTCTGCAACAATGGGTTTAAACATAAACAAGATCATGTACCTGGCACAGAATCGGGAATGTTTCGTTATGCTGTATGTAAGATCCCTATGAGTTGACCTGACTCGATGGCACCTAGCAACAACACTGATTCACTGAGTTGATGTGAGGATTAACCAGAGGACATACGAAAAGGACTAATCTAGTGATTTGTTGCCCTGGTCTAGGGGTTTTGTCTTCTAGCCTTCTCATTCTTAATTTTATCCAGATTGCAGAGATTTTCCCTCAAAGGTTTATTTATTTCAATTCAGTTGGGTGCTTGATATACTTTTCAAAATAAATTTTGAGACAGGGAATTTTTCTGCTCAGCAAGAGTTTTTTTTTTTTTTTTTTTTTTTAAATCTGGGTCTACAGGTACACTTTTTGAACTAGTTATTGTACTAATGAGAAAGAGGAGAGTAGCAAGAGTTCTTTATCACTGAGTCTCCTGAAACCAGCAATGAACACCCTCAAAACAAGAGCCTCATTCTACACCAGATGAACACACCATGTGTCAAGTCAAATGGCCTGACTCCCACAGTTGCTCTTGATTTAGCTACTAACTTGCTTTGAGTTAGCTGTTAAAGACCTATACATTTGCCTAAAGTGTTTTCTTATGTTTTCTTTCCTCCATAAGATGCACCATGTTTGTTACTTTTCTGTGGCAATTCAATAGAAAGTTGGTAAACTACACCTGAAGATTCATACAAGTTCCCCCTACACAAAGAAAGGTCGCAAAGGCCAATATGCAACATTTATAAGGAACCCTTCTGGGATAAACTTTGTATACTTAGTGTCTATGTTTGAAACCAAGTGATGTTTTCCTTCTATATTTTCATGAAATTACTTTTTGTTTAGCTTCTGGTTAAGACTTCTATATGTTTGTTTGTTTTAGACAAGTAATATAATGAGTGCCTGCAGCTGTAGCCCTGTGGCATCCCATCCTGTCAGATCTCGGAAGCTAAGCAGGGTCGGGCCTGGTTAGTACCTGGATGGGAAACCGCCTGGGAACACCAGAAGCTGTAGGCTTGGGAGAAGGACCTGGCAACCCCCTCCCAAAAATCAATCTGCCATTGAAAACCCTATGCACAGCAGAGAAGCACTGACAATAGTGTTTCCCCTGTTGTACAGAGGGTCGCTATGAGTCGGATACTGACTCGCCGGCACCACCACCACCAACAACAACATAATGAGTAGTAATAAGTACCAAAATAGTGAGAATTAGCCTTTTAACAATGTTGAGTAATATTTAAGACAAAAATTTTACGTCATATAAATTTTATATATTATATACAAGCTGAAATTCATCCTAGTTTCCAGAAATCATGTGTACATTCAACCAAAATAAAAATGTCTTAATAATATTAGTGCTTTGCAGCTGAGAAAAGCCAGATATCCAGGAGTTCTAGATACCAAGGCAACAAGAAAGGAATGATAATAATGAGAATGTACAGTATACTAAAACTATTATAGTTGTATCAGAGTTAAAGCGTAAGTTTTTTAATTTTAATGAAATATGTTTTTTTTACAAATTGCAAGTTTTTCCAGGCACCATGACACATGCCTGCAATCCCAGCAACTCAGGAGGCTGAGGCAGAAGAATCACAAGTACAAAGCCAAAGCCAGCAGCAGTCTCTGCTACATAGCAAGACCCCATCTCAAAAAAAAAAAAAAAAAAAAAAAGAAGAAAGAAAGAAAGAAAAGGAGGTGGTAAGGGTGCAGCTCAACAGGGAAGCATTTGTCTAATATGAGCAAGGTCTTGAATTCATTCCATGGTACAGATAAAAATTATAAAAGTTTACCTGCAAGCCAAATATTTGAATATTTAGGAATTAATACCCAAAATTTATAAGGAAATACCCGAGCACCATGAAAACGGGAGAAAGACATGGCAATCTACTCCCAAAGCAATGTGCCATTGAGAACCCTATGAAGGTAGCTATCAGTCAGACACGACTCCACAGCACCTAACAACAACATTTGTAAGTGGATCATTCTTTGAATTAAAAAAAAAACCAATGGCACAATTTATAATATAAAATTATTATTTTAATCTTAATTTCTCTCTCCTCCTTTTTTGTCACCCTCTCATTTTCTCTCTTCAGGTAGGAGAATAGTCCTTCCTAATTAGACAATAATCAACTGCAGCCACTAACAAAACATCATTACTCTTTCAACCACTACTAGTATTGAAGCTTTCCACAAGAGACAGTGTGAAAGAACAGAAGTCATAACTATAGTTTTTCTTCTTTTGAATTAAATTCCAAATAAATATATGAAGAGCAAAATGATCCTTATTTGGTCATGTCATTGAAAGAGGAAGAGTAAAGAAAACAGTATGTGTAGATACAATAATTACATATAATGGCTTTAGATCTTGCTCAAGATATATCAGAGGGGTTAGGGAAGAGCTATTAAATATTGATTTTTTTTTTTTTTTTTTGTGTGTGTGTGGCACTGGAGGTTGAACCCAGGGCCTCACACTTGCATGCTTTGCAAGTGCTGTACTGCAGGGGATTATATGGGAGATAGGCAATATGGAATCACCATGGTCAGTGCTTACCTAGTCAGGTAGGCCTTACTCTGACCTTTACTTGAACCCTAGCCTGAACTGTCCCCAACGGAACCTGTCCCCAACAGTCCCAACAACTCTAACAGATGTCTCTTTCCAGTTAAACCCCATCTAGTCCCTGATTGGCCTTACCTTCCCCACATGCTGTCACCTGATAGGACAAGCCGTAAGTGACAGTTGGTGTTAGGGTATATAAGTGGGGCTTGTCCAGCAATCACCACGACCACTGCATGCAAGCTCATCATCAGCATCAGCTACAGCAGACCGTCCTGAGAGCAACAGCAGCAGCACAGATCTACAATCAAGACTCCAATCAAGATCAGGGCCCCCGAAGAGGTGAAGTCTCCAAGCAACCTAAGAAGAACCCTCAATCTCCCCACAGGGGAGTAGGGAAGAAGAGGAAGAGACACTAACAGGGAAGACCAGCAGGAACATCAGAGCTGTCAGTCACTTTCCCCTGGAGCTGTAACACCACTGTAGGCACAGCATCCCGTGCTGCAGGCCTGGGAGCTACGGCACCCCAACAGCCAACAGTGTGCTGTACAATAAAGCCTTTGTATATAGTTATTTGTTAGAAGAAGGCTCCTGAGTCCCTTCTTACTGACTCTGCACTTACCCTGTCCTGTGGGTGGGTCCCATCTAACCTTTGTGGAGCTTCCTGCCTAGGGACCCCGCTAACCAGAAGAGGGAGTCCCACACTGTACCACTGAACTGCACCCACAGCCCATTTTTTTTACTGAGACAGTCTCGTACATTACACAGACTGCCTCTGGTCTCAAACTTGAGATCCTCCTGCCTATGCCTCCAAGTTGCTGGGATTACAGGCATGTGCCATTGTGTCCATCTCTTTGAATATTTTTTTCACATGGAGGACAATCCACTTGTGATTTAAAAAAAAATCTTAGTCAAATTCTTTTTTAAGGTTAAATTTGCCAATTTTTGTTGATTAAAGTAATAGCTTAATGCAAGTTGAAATTTTTTCTAAAAAAAAATTCTCACTGCTCCCTGGATTCTCACAATAATTGCATGATAGAGGTTTTCTTGCTGTGGTTTTGTTGTTATGGTTTCAATCAAAAGCATGAAAAACTATGAGAAAATTCAGAGCTCATGACATAATTTCAACTATGGGAAATATATGCTTTATGAAAAACAAATAATTAGCACTAGAAGTTGATGACTTAAAGATAACTCCTCATACAATTGTCAGAGCTCAAAAAATTAAAATGAAAAGGCCCGTCTCCCTTGATGTTAAAATAATATCATTCAACATTCCTGGTATTGTTTTTCTTCCTTCTGCAACTAAAATAGGTACATTAGTCTTTGTTTTCCTCTTTTACTGCACTCTTCATCAACAATATGGCTTTTATGTTTACATTTTTAATTAAATGTAAGAAATTAAGAAAAACTCAAAAAAGATGATGAAGATTCCAGTTTTCACTGTGCTAGTACCTCTAGGATGCTGGCTATGTTGTCTCATTTTTTTTAACTCATTTTGATTCAGTTAGCAAATTAACCTCTGTATTGTTTTTCTCCAACTACAACATTTTACAAGTCTCAAATATGATATCCAGATTATACAAGTCTCCCAAGTTATAAACATTCCAGTAGTTTTCCGTATCTACACATTTTCCCACTTGCTGTAGCCTCAAAGTCAAATTTACTTAAAGTAATAAATCAGCTCTCTCTACACAGCCATTCTCTACTTTCCCTGATCAGGAATTCTCCATTATATAGACCTGGAAATCCATAAGTCTTTAATGTTCCCTTCCCTTTACTTTCAACTTCAAATAAGTTGCAAAATTCATTTTGGTTTTTCTTCTGTCTCTAATTCATTACTTTTCCATTTTTGCTTTTATGCTACTGTTTCTGATCTTTATTGCTCCTTATCTAGAAAACTGCTAAGGTTCCAATTTACTGTCTCTGCCTATAGCCTCCCAAGATCGAATGAAATCTTAGAAGTATTACTGGGATTCAGGAAACAACCACATTCTCATCACTAAGCTCCACGGTATATGATGCAAAAATTTTAAAATTTAAGATGAAATCAACTATTCCAAATTATTAAGAATCTCATAAATCAGTTAAGATTACATTTATATGGAAATTATAAACTATGAGTCATCATAAAATAATATGGGGGAAATATTTTCTCACTTTATGAATCATAAGTAACTTTAATAAGAATTTATTTATCATACTACCAAAAGCAACTTACAGATTTAATGCAATCCCCATTAAAATTTCAATGACAGAGTTTGCAGAAATAGAAAGAATAATCCAAAAGTGCATATGAAAACACAAAAGACCACATATAGACAAAACACTATTAAACTGCAAAACTAGTGCAGGTGGGATCACAAGCCTTCACTTTATACTATAGGGCTATGGTTGCAAAAACAATGTGGTAATGGCACAAAAATAGGCCTGAAGACCAGTGGAACAGAATTGAGGACCCAGAGATATACCAATGCATCTATAGCTACCTAATCTTTGACAAAGGAGCTATGCAGGCAAATTGGAGAAATGACAGACTCTTCAACAAATGGTACTAGGAAACTTGGATTTCCACTTGAAGAAAAATGAAAAGAGACTGGCACCTCTCAATCTGCATGAGAGTTAACTTGAAATGGATAAAAGATCTCAACATAAAACCAGAAACCTTAAAATTACTAGAAGAAAAGATAGGCAACATGCTCCAACATACAAGCATAGGAAAGTATTTCCTTAATAAGACTCCTATTGCTCAGAAAATGCAATAAGAATAGATAAGTGGGATTACATGAAATTAAAAAGCTTCTGTACTGCAAAGGAAACAATCAACAGAGTTAAGGAAGACCTTACTGAATGGGAGAAAATCTTCACATCCTACACATCTGACAGAATTTACAAAGAACTCAAGAAAGCAACTCCCAAGACAATGAATAATCCAATACGTAAGTGGGCAAAGGAACTGAATAGACAGTTCTGAAATGAAGAAGTCCCTAAGGCCAGGAAACACATGAAGAAATGCTCAATATCCCTAGCCATTAGGGAAAGGCAAATCAAAACAACTCTAAGATTCTACCTTACACCAGTAAGAATGGCCAAGATCAACAAAACAAATAATAACAAATGCTGGCAAGGTTGTGGAGAGAAAGGAACTGTCTTACACTGTTGGTAGGACTGTAAATTGGTTCAGCCACTTTGGAAATCAATATGGAGATACCTCAGAAAACCAAAAATAGAACTGCCATACAACCCAGCTATACCACTACTGGGAATATACTCAAAGGGAGAGGAGTCATCATAACACAGAGACACCTGCATCTCCATATTAAATGCAGTATTTTTCACAATAGAAAGGATATGGAACCAACCATGGTACCCATCAACAGAAGAATGGATAAAAAAAGTTATGGTACATACACACAACGGAATACTACTAGCAATTTAAAAAATGAAATAATGTCATTTGCAGCAAAACAGATGGAATTGAAGAACATCTTAAGTGAATAAGCATAAGTTCAAAAACAGAAATGCCATATGTTCTCACTCATATGTGAGAGCTGAATCATAAAGGAAGAAAAAATCCTATACATAAATTGATATATAAAATTGCACAATTAAACTTAGTGTAGAAGGGACAATTTAAGGTGTGGAAAGAAGTAGGGAGGAATCTAGCAGAGGGGAGTAAAGATTGGAGAAGATGGGATGTGGAGGAGGGTCACTGTGGAGGAATGAAGGGGGAGAGGTTCAATCTCAATGTAAAAAGCACAACTTCATGAGTATATTGGCAAAACAGGGAAATATAACCCAAATAATCATGTGAATTTTACTACATATTAGCCATAAGGCTCCATAAACTTTATGGGTTGATGAAAGTGTTGCCAGAAGTGATGTAAAGGATGCATAGTGGAAAAAGCCAACGATATGTTACTCTGTAACCCATCTTCATTTACTAATAAAGGGAAAAAAAGAATTTATTGATCACCCTTTATGTGCCAGATAATGTGCTAGTTGTTAATAAAATGCAGATTAATATTTTCTGCCCTGAAGAGTTCACTACCTTGCAGAGAAGATAGTAATCTAAAGAAAGAACATGGAGAGGCAGGTGTCTCTGTGGAATGATGACACGTCTCCCTTTGGGTATATCCCCACTAGTGTTATAGCTGGATCATACGGTAGATCAATATTTTAGTTTTTTAAGAAACCTCCATATTGATTTCCAAAGTGGCTGGACAAATTTACAGCTCCACCAAGAGGGTAAGAATGTTCCCTTTTCTCCGCATCCTTGCCAGCATTTGTTGTTATTTGTTTTATTGATCTTGGCCATTCTTACTGGTGTAAGGTGGAATCTCAGAGTTGTTTTAATTGGCATTTCCCTAATGGCTAGGGATATTGAGCATTTTTTCATGTGTTTCATGGCTTGATGGGCTTCTTCATTTGAGAACTGTCTATTCAGTTCCTTTGCCCATTTGCATACTGGATTATTTGTTTTCTTGCATATTTTTTCTTAAGTTCTTTATAAATTCTGGTAATTCGACCTTTGTCTGATGCATAGGATGTGAACATTTTTTCACATTCAGTGGGGATTTCCTTGACTCTGTCGATTGTTTCCTTTGCTGTACAGAAGTTTTAATTTCATGTAATCCCATTTATCTACTCTTGTTGCAATTTCTTGAGCAATTGGAGTCCTATTAAGGAAATAAAAAAACTAAAAATAGAACTACCATATGACCCAGCTATAACACTATTGGGAATTTACCCAAAGGGAGATGAGTCATCATACCATAGAGACACCTGCATCTCCATGTTCAATGCAGCACTTTTCACAATAGCAAAGATATGGAATCAACCAAAGTGCCCTTCAACAGAAGAATGGATAAAAAATCTATGGTATATATACACAATGGAATACTATTCAGCAATCAAGAAAAATGAAATAGGGTCATTCGCAGCAAAATGGATGGAATTAGAGAAAATTATTTTAA
>VMDO01025528.1:0-28071 GCA_007922755.1 Pedetes capensis
GGTTACCAGATCCTTCTTCCAAGCCTACAGCACCTGGTATTCCCAGGCATTCTCCAATCCAAGTACTAACCAGGTGCAACCCTGCTTAGCTTCCGAGATCTGATGGGATCAGAAGCCACAGTGGTATGGCTTCAGGGGTTAGATCTATTAGAATGCCCAAAATCCAAACACAACAACAAATGCTAGTAAGGATGTAGAGCAACAGAAACTCTCACTTATTGCTAGTGGCAATGTAAAATGCTACCACTACTTTGGAAGACAGTTTGGCCATTTCTTACAAAACTAAACATATTTTTACTATATTACCCAGTAATTGTGCTTCTTAGTTTTTACCCTAATTAACTGAACACTTATGTTCACACAAAAACCTACAGGTAGACATATACAGCAGTTTTATACATAACTATTGAAACTTTATTGACTATGCAAAGGCATTTGATTGTGTGGATCATAATAAATTATGGATAACACTTCAGAAAGTGGGAATACCAGAACACCTAATTGTGCTCATGAGAAATCTGTACATGAACCAGGAGGCAGTTGTTCGAATAGAACAAGGAAACACTGCGTGGTTTAAAGTTGAGAAAGGTATGCGTCAGGGTTGTATACTTTCACCCTATCTCTTCTATTTATACGCTGAGAAAATAATCCGAGAAGCTGGACTTTATGAGGAAGAATGCAGCATCAAGATTGGAGGAAGACTCATTAACAACCTGCATTATGCACATAACACAACTCTGCTTGCTGAAAGTGAAGAGGATTTAAAACATTTACTGATGAAGATCAAAGATCATAGCCTTCAATATGGGTTATGACTAAACATCAACAAAACAAAAATCCTTACGCCTGGGTCAGCATGCAATTTCACAATAAATGGAGAAAAGACTGAGGTTGTCCAAGATTTTGCTTGGCTTGGCTCTATAATCAACACCCGTGGAAGCAGCAGTCAAGAAATCAAAAGACACATTGCTCTAGGAAAAGCTGTGGCAAAAGATCTCTTTAGAGTATTGAAAAGCAAAGATGTCACATTGAAGGCGAAGGTGCGTCTGATTCATGCCATGGTATTTTCAGTGGCATCATGTGGTTGTGAAAGCTGGACATTGAACAAGGGAGACAGGAGAAGAATTGATGCTTTTGAATTGTGGTGCTGGAGACATCTATTGAATATACTATGGATTGCCAAAAGAACCAACAAATCTGTCCTAGAAGAAGTGCAACCAGAGTGCTCCTTGGAAGCAAGAATGGCCAGACTGCGTCTTACATATTTCGGACATGTAGTCAGGAAAGATCAGTCCCTGGAGAAGGACATCATGTTTGGGAGAGTGGCAGGTCAACGCAAAAGAGGAAAACCCTCCACCAGATGGATTGACACAGTGTCTGCAACAATGGGCTTAAACATAAATAAGATGGTTTGCCTGGCACAGAATCGGCAAGTGTTTCGATCTGCTGTACATAGGGTCGCTATGAGTCGGACTTGACTCGATGGCACCTAACAACAATAACAATTGAAACTTAGACACAACCAAGATGTCCTTCAATACATGAGTAGATAAGTAAACTGTGGTACATCCAGACAATGGAATATTATTCAGCACTAAAACAAAATGAACAAACCATGAAAATAGATGGAGGAACCTTGAATGTATATTACTAAGTAAAAGAAGCCAATCTGAAAAGGCTATAAACTTCTGATTCCAACTATATGACATTCTAGAAAAGGCAAAACTATGGAGAAAGTACAAAGGTCAGTGGTTGCTGGAGGTGGGGAAAAGAAGAATGAGTACGTAGAACACACAGGATTTTTAAGGCAGTGAAACTACTCTGTATGACACTATAATGGTGGATATATGTCATTACTTATTTGTCAAAACCCATAGTATGTACAACACCAAGAGTGAACCCTAATGTAAACTAATGGACTTTGGGTCATAATGATGTGTCATTGATGGTAACAAACATACCACTGTGGGGGAAAATATTGTTAATGGTAGAGACTGAAGTAGGGTCAGAAGGTATAAGAACATTCTATACCTTCTACTCAATATTGCCATGAACTTGAAACAACTCTATAAAATAAAGGGTTTGTTGTCGTTGTCGTTGTTGTTGTTGTTGTTGTTTTGCCTGGGGACTGAACCCAGGGCCTCACACACACTCTGCAAGCTCTCTACCACTAGGCTGCACCCCCAGCCCATTTTTTATTTTAAGACAGAGTCTCACTAAGTTACACAGGCTGCCTCTCGCCTTGAACTCTCAATCCTCCTGCCTCTGCCTCGCAAGTCACTGGAAATATAGGCATGTGTCACCATACCCAGTGCTAAAGTCTATTTTTTTTTATATGCCTGCACATCTAATGAAGAGCATGATTCAGCAAAACAGTGATGACAAATGGAATAAGCTAAAGATCATAAAATAACAGAGCTAAAAGACCCCTCTTAGGAAAATATCTTAGAGGCCATTTAGTCCTAAATGTGAGCACCAACCTCTTTTAGATGGTGGTTCACTGTGAGGAACATAACACATTTCATCCCCTTACTAAGACTCAGGAAATTTTTACCTGCGAAGAAAATAACTAATTCACATACCTCTCAATGTAAGATCACAAGCTACAACATACACATCTGAGGAAAACAAGCTCCTTTGCTATATACCCATTTGTTTTGAAATTTGTGAGCTCTCAGGAACAGGTAGAGAAGTTAAAAAATAAAAGTCACAGGAAAAAAAAATACATAGTGTAGAAGGTTCTGTTACCTTATTTTTTCTCAATTTTAGAAGCCAGTTCAACCTTTGGTCAGCTCACAGGGGCATAATTTAAGAACCTTTGGTCTAGTCCAACCCTCTCATTTTACAGACGAAAAATGAAAAAGACCTAGATTGAAGTCAATTCTCATCTCTGGGTCTCAAGTTTGTCATCTTCTCGCTCTGAAGTCATAAGACTTCCATTTGTTTCTTCACTGTCACTTAAGACAAATAGCTGGTTTCTTTAAAAGAAATAACATGAGGGAGGTTGTTTTGTTATTGTTGATTTTTTAAAAAAAGGAATACTCTCTCACACTCAGTTCTCTAAAAATTATTCTATCTTCAGTCAGTTTGTAAAAGAATTCAAAGAGCAAAGCCACAGAACTTAACCCTTTCTTGCCCTAACCTCATACCTATATAGAGTTCTAGAATTTAATCATACAGAAAACTCCTGCCATTTGCAAGGAATATGTTCTCAAAAATAAAACTTCCCTTGAGAAAATGTGGTTAAGTAAATTTCACAAGAATTTCTGACTATAACAAGTGGGAAGCAGGAGGGTTATGTTTAGGTGAAGGTTCTGGATAGCTAGCTCAGTCCACAGCCAGCCAACAGACCTGGTCTATATATGGCAACTTCAAAGCAGGATTCAAAATTCATGTCAAAGCAAAATTATATATTATATCAAAGGCCTTCAGAGGTGCTTGTAAATTGTTAAAATTATGACTGTTAAATCAACAATAATTTCACTTTCCTTTTCTCAGCTCTATTACTTAATTATAAAAATTTGAACAAGTTACTTACCTCTGTCTACTAATCCACTTGAAAACTGGCTATAACAGTACCTACCTTATTGGACTCCTGAGTTGATTAGATGAGAGATACACATAAAAGGCATAGAATTGCGCCAGAAACACAAGGAGTGCTCAAAGAATATCAGTTAATACCTCTTTTGAGCCTCATGACACAGAGGTATTTTAATTCACGTGGTTTTCAGATGAGGCATCTGCCTTTACTGGAAAGAACAATGACCTTGAGACATCTGGGTTTAGGCTTTGGTTCACTAGCTGAGGAACCTTTGTGAGCCATCTGACTTTTGGGGCCTTAATCTATAAAATGGGGATAAGACTATTTCTGACTACCTTTATTTCTGCTATAAGCTTCCAAAAATATCAAGTAGGTAAAAAGATTCTGTTAAACATAAAGCACAGTGCAGATTAACCCTACTGTGAATATGGTATTAGAAGGCAGTTTGCAGTAGTGGTTAGGCAAGCAGACTCTACAGTGAAAATGCTCAAGTTCACATTTGGCTCTCTCATCTAGTAGTTTTGTGACCTTAAACAAATGAACTATCTTTTTTTTTGCCTCTCTTTGCTCATTGGTAAAATTAAGATAGCAATACCTATCTCATTAAATTGTTGACAGGATTAAATTAGTTAATATATGCAAAGTAATTAGAACAGTACCTGTCATACAGCAGGGCTAACTAAATGTCAGTTGCTCAATAAATATTGTTAATATATTGTGAGATGGGACAATAATTAGCCTAGTCACAGCCCTGCTGCCTAGCTCATCTGGCTTCTTAGAGGACAGACTATTGGCCTCACCTGGTGTCCAGCAGCCTGGGCCTCTCGATGCCAATCCTCCACCAGGGCCACTGCCTCCTCCCCACTCTCAGGGTGGCGTGCCTGCACCCAGGTCTGCACCTCCCTCGGTAAGATGGTGACGAACTGCTCCAGAACCAGCAGCTCCAAGATCTGCTCTTTAAGGCGGACCTCAGGCCTTAGCCAACGACAGCAGAGAGCCCAGAGCTGGCTGAAGGCCTCATGGGGTCCAGCTGCATCCCTGTACTGGAACTGCCTGAAACGCTGGCGAGAGGCCTCAGGGCCAGGAACTGGGTCATGGTCCTTCTCCCTGGGTTTGGATTCTGATCCCCATGAGTCTTCCTCAAGTTTCACAATTAGGAGGTCTTCAGGCTCTGGCAGAGGAGATGCCTGGACCTCAGACGACAGGGCCACAGCCATCATCCAGCCTAGATGCCTCACTTCAGCTGGGCTGTCCTCATCCAATGACTTCCTGCATCAATGGTGTGTCTTTCAAGGGGATCCAGGGAGCGTTGCTCCCCAAAGCTGTGAAGACAGAAAGATAAAGGACAGAGTGAACAGGAAGCCCCAGGAATGTCACTTTTCTCACTTTCCTCATAGCATCTACCATCTTTGCAAGGCACAGGGATGCTAAGAGATGCTCCTTTTCCACAGGCAAGAAGTGAGACCATGATCTGGCAGCAAATCCAGCCACCAGCTCACTTTGGAGGAAGACAGCACAGTATGAAAACCTTTGGGACAGGCCTAAATGCCTTAGCCTAGAATCCTGGATCTGCGCGACCTGGTCCTAGTGTGGCTTTCCTCCCTTATACACATGTCCAAATTCTAACATTCCCTCAAGGTGGGCTCCAAAAGTCACTCCTGCTATAAGGCTTTCATTCTCAGCTTTAAAACTTGGCATTCTCTTCAGGGAAGCCTGCAGTTGCTCTTGTCTTCAAAGCTGCTCATCACAGGCCTGACTAATGAGGATCATGAAGCATGAAAATAATAACATTTTCCTGGTCAATGAAGAAAAAGCTATAAGGCTTTGCAAAGCCCTAAGAGAATGATTAAAAGTGGCTTGTTTTGAAAAACTTCAATTTTTATCAAAGAAAAAATTTAGTAATAACAACAACAACAATAATAATAGTTTGCATTCCTCTAAGGATGCTCTCCTAGCAAAATCCCTCTCACTGTACACTCCCCATCAGTCATCCCACCCATCTGGCATTGTTCACCATCTCTAAACTGATGACTCTCAAAACTCTGCCAGTACTGTTTTCAGACTTCAGTATCTCCACTTAACTGTCCTTCGTTGTTATTGTTGTCAGGTGCCATATGACTGTCCCTTAGGCACCTCAAACTCAATGGGTCACAAAATGAGTTCATCACTGAGCACAGTGGCACATGCTTATAACTCCAACACTTAGGAGGCTGAGGCAAGAGGATCCCAAGTTCAAGGCCAGCCTGGGGAGCTACATAGTGAAACAAAACAAAACAAAAACAAAGAAAATAAAACAAATTCATCATTTTCTCCTGCAAATCCATCCACCTTTTGAAGTTCCCCATTCAGTGAGGAGCCCAGTGGGCTACCTTCTGTCAAGTTGCCCACAACAGAAACCTGGCCATCCTCTTTCTCCAAGATGCCCTACTCCAAATTCATCCACCAAGCTGTATCTGAATTGCCACCACCTCAGTCTAGAGAATCATTGTGTCTTATTTCCATGCCCCACACCCCAACCCGCAGTCCATTCTTTGTTTAACAACCAGACTAGATCAAAATGTGATCATGTCACTTCCCTGCTGAACACCCTTTAGTGATCTCATTTTCCCTTGGGAAAAAGTGCAAATCTTGCCCAAGTCTCCAATCTCATCTCTTTATGGTGTTCCCACAAGTCAGGCTGTTCTAGCTGCACAGCTTGCAGTTCCTGCATCATGCTGCTCTCAGAACCTCCCCCATGCTGTCATCTCCTTTGTGAACAGCCTCCTCTCCCTCATCTAGCTAGGTCTCCACTCAAATTGTGCTTTTTCCATGTGGCCTTCCAGTTCTCTGAAACAGGATCCATCCTCAGTCACAAGCTTCCATGTCTTGTGTTATGTTACAGCCCTGATCATCTTTTAGTGTAATTAACTTACCCACTAGATCATAAGCTTGCAGAAGGATCAGCACCCAGAGGAAACACTCAACGAACAGTGAAGTCATGAATCATCAATCAATGATGGTGGTGTCATAAAGCAAGGATTACAACTAATCCATTTCTATGCACACCACATAAAGACTAAATGATTTGCCTGCTCATGCCAGAAGGAATTCCTTTTTTCCTCTTTATTTCCATCTCTAGGATTTGTGCACGAATATCCCCAGGGAGGTTACAGCCTCCCTGACAACATCCATGCTGGGTTATCTGAGGAAATGAGCTCTCTGTGACAAGTTTAGATGACATAAAACATGCTCAAAGGAGGGTATTAGCTGCTTTCCAGTTGGAATGACAGACACAGTGGAATTCAGAGTGGAGGGAAGGTGACATTCTGCATTTTAGGCCATCTAGCTGGACTGTATGGAAACAAGGCAGGGATGATCAAAAACTAAAGGCTTGTCCTAAAGACCTCCACATACGTAGGAAGAAACTGGGAGCATAACTCACGGCTACCAGGCAACTTTTTCCTTTATCCTTCAGCTGCTAACCCTGCTCTCCAAAAACTGCCCCTCAGATCCTCTGTTCCCAAAGAAGATGGTACGTACTTCTGAGATACATACTCTCCTATACTTCTGTTGTTGTTGTTGTTGTTGTTGTTGTTGTTGTTAGGTGCCGTCGAGTCGGTATCCAACTCATAGCGACCCTCATAGGGTTTTCAATGGCTGACTGTTTTGGGATTGCCTTGGGAGTGGATTGCCAGGCCCTTCTCCCATTTTTGCGGTACTGGGAATTGAACTCGGGACCTTAGAGACTGCAGCGCAGCACTCTACCCACTGAGCTAAATCTCAGCCTCTATACTTCTGTAGTTACTTATTTCTATGCCTGACATTGCATTAGACTGTATTACAAGAGCCAGTCTGGATCTTACTTAATTCTGTATTCACAGTACCCTACCCAGTATCTGGTAAATATCAGGGGCATTAAAAAGTTTGTTTGCTTCTTATTAAAATTGTAGATCTGGTACATCAAAATCCTTGTGGGCAATGGAAGACCCATAACTTCAACAATCAATCTTTCATGATTTTTTAACTGTAGCCTTACCGAGGCACCAATCCAAACACATTTCTACAACTGTCTCACACAAGGACTAATTTGCCAGTCATTCATAGAATACTCAGGATGTTCCCTGCATTGTACTGGGAGCTAGAGATCCAACAACAGCTAAAATAGACAGTCCTTGTCTTCACAAAAGCTACAGTCTACCATGAGACAGTAAGTAAGCAAGCAAAGACTTTTGTGCTTCTGCATGAAGAGGACATTACAACCATCGGGAAATTAGCAGTCCTACCAGGCCCAATGCCTGGAGTCTCAGATAACTGATATCTTCTTCTGGGAAGATGTGAAAATCCCAAAGGTTAGTTTCAAATAGAAATCAGAAAACCCCAGGGACCATATACCAACCTTCGCTACTCCTTTCTTGTACAAACATGAATAGCAGCCTATTGTTGGGACAGGGAGATCAACACAGCCAGCCAACAGCAGAGTGACTCACACAGAGGTGACCAAGAGAAAATAGACAAGGGCATTCCTCAGTTCTGACACTATCAGGAAGATCCAGGACTCATTAGGATCAGCAGCCTCCAAGAGTTGTTATTTACTAAGTGACTCGTGCAGTCCTAAGCCCTCTACATTCATTTTCTCACCAAATCTCCAGGCAAGCATGTGGAGTGCCATTAGTATTGAGTTACTTTTCACTGACCTGTAACTTTCACTTAATAAAAAAAGAGCACAATTTAAACAGTTGCCAGTTCCATTCACATATGTGTTCCAGAGTGAGCATGTGGGAATGATACCCCAGACTGTACTATTCCCCAGGCTGGTTCTCCCAAGCCTTTCTCTCCACTGAATGAAATTAGTATCTTTCATACAGCATGGTCCCAAACACAAGCCAACTCTATCACCTAATGTTCACACGAGAAAACACAGCTATGTTGATCAGTTTATGGCAGGTCAGTGTGTTGATTTCTGAAATGGCTCCTTGTCAAAGGACTTTCAAGCTGTGATTTTTGGCTAAATGTGATTTTCCCTTTCTGGGCTGATGTTAGAATGTAACTATCTGATAAGGTATGGCCACACCATATCCTCAGTTACATATAGAGAAAGTGAGCATCTATGAAGAAGATTCACCTAAGGCTATACAATTTAGTAAATGGCAGAGCTAAGCTCTAGGCCCAGATCCTTTCTCTCCCATCACTCTTTTAACTGCATCACATAGCTTCCTCTATGTCTGCTAGTCACCCAAACTCCTGAGAATACAGTATGGGTGAGTAGAAAGAATATTAAGGTCATAGTGAGCAGATGGGGTTCTAATTCCACTATTTCCAGTTGTCAGATGTGTGGCTTTAGACAGGTTATGTAGCCACTGTAGCTGCTTATCTAGGCTAGAGCTTACAGACTGACCGTACTCAACAGTTGCCCTAGACTCCGTAACGAGTATGATGGGGGTAGAGGAAGAGGGCAGGGAAACTAGAGTCAGTGGTTATCAGTTTGAATGGTTACAAGGGCCTGGCAATGAAAATGAATAAATGAGTAAAGTGAACTGGGTGGGGATTGTGACTGGGAGAACAGAGGACCAAACTGTTCCCAGACCTTCCAACTTATCTGAGAGAAGCTAGAACTCTGCGTTTTTAAATGCTGGTAAACAACGCAAAATTGTTTCAAATACTATAAGGATTAAGTAAAGCATGATGGCAGATTTCACTCAGCATGGGCTGCCATTTTGCTGCCTTCTACGTAAGTGATCTCAAAGGTCTCTTCTAATATTCAGGAAGACTTAAGAAGGGTACAGATTCCCCTCAAGCGGTGACAGCCATCAAAATCAAAACTGCTTTACAAACAAAAGGAAACTGAGAAGTATCTTGGTTCCTAGAGCCTTGAGTATGAATGTGGACATGAGGAGCCTCCCTTTGTGAACAGTAGGATGGGAAGAGATTCACCCCAGGACCAGGGGAAAAGCTGAGATTGGTCTACGACCTCCAAACAGAAAGTAGGCATTCCCAAAGACTGTCAGGGCCATTTGGCTGATAGTCCAAGCTCTGGCTTAAAGCAGTCTGACCTCACACTTATGGGCTTAAACAAGGGACAGCAAATAGGTTTCAATTAGAGCACCAACTTCAAGCAACTGGAAGTGGCTGCCTAGAGTAGCATGCTGGGGATTATGAGTCCCATATGAATATGTGCTATGGCCAATTAGCCATAACTAAGAAAGACACAGGAAGGGGGAGGGGCAGCAAACATTCCATATATTTGCTACCCCTGGCTTAAATTTCCATCAGCATTTAATCAGCCTAGGCTTCCAGTGGACAGCCCTAACAGCCCTAAAGCTCATGCCATTGGAAATCTATGGAAGTCATCAAGCCTAGCATAACAAAGCTAGCCTGATGGTCATGATTCACACATTTACCAAGCATTTATTGATTTATTTGATATTTAATGCTCTGGGCTGGGCAATGGAGAAATGGAGATGACTCAGACACTGTTTCTGTCCTGGAGATGCTTGCTCTTGTTGAAGAGACAAAAAAGTCACAGATAATTATACTAGTCAAATGTGGTAAACACATTAAGAGACATTTCAAGAGCTGAGGGTTGGAGATAACTTAATCTGCTTACAGGCATTGAACAAACTAACAATTGAGTTAGTTCTTGAAGAAAGAGTGGCTCTCTTGGCAGAGAGAACAGCATGTATAATGGTGAAAAAATAAATGACCTACCCAGGAAATGGGGAAAATCTTGACAGCCCTGCAGCACCAGGTACATGAGGAGCAGGCTGCAAACCAAGTCTATGAAGGGCCTAGAATATCAGACTGTTTGGATTTAATTTGCCATGTGATGAGATTCAATGATGGTTTTTAAAGAGGAGAAGGTATAATCAGATGTGTGGATTAAATAGCTCACACCAGGTGCAATGTGTCCATGCTGGGGAAGAGAAAAGGTGGACAATTCTGCAAAAACTCGCACAAGAAAGGAGTAGATTCAAGACATATTAAAGAAATTGAAAGATCGGAAGATACATGAATGTGGAAGAATGCAAGAGGAATCAGGTCAAGTAGGTAGGTAGGTAGATAGGTAGGTAAGTGAAGTGGATGATGGTGCCATTCACTTCCATCAGGAATAAGGAAAGAGGAGCAAGTTTAGGGCAGAACACAATAGCCAGTCCTAACCACTGGGTTCCAGAGGTAAAAACAATAGAGAGGATATCAGCTAGGTAAGTCTGTTCTATGCAGGTAGGTAAAGAATGAAACACTATTTTTCAGATCGGGCTTCCAGCTCAGGCCCTCTTATTTTCACTTACTGCCAGGGCCCCAGAACCCTCTATCCTTCCCTCTGTCATCTCCAGACCCTAAGGAGACTCTCTCACCTCCAAAACCTGTCTCAGCTGCCTCACCTACAGTCCTTTCTAAGACTCGCCACACTCGCGGGGCCCTCTATTTCCCTCCTCATCCCCGACCCCTCTATGACCCTTCCCATCTCCGGACACTGCATCCTCTGACCACCTCTCTCTTTCCACCCCCAGATACAAACTGCTCTCCCCCTCTCACCTTCTCCGGCCCCCTGTAACACCACCACCTCCTAAGCCTCCAACCCAGTGCCTGAGTCTCGGCTGCCCCCGCCCCGCCACCCGGACTCACCCACCGAGACACCCACTTCACACCAGGGCGGAAGTGTTCCAAGGCTCACGCAGGGGATGCTGGGACGCGGAGTCCGGACCGCGCCACCCCGTAAGCATGGCGTCCGAGACCACAACTCCCAGAAGCCACCGCGCAAGCACCAGTGGGCGGTTCACTCCGTCTGTAGCGTTTCAGATTTCGTCAGCCAGTAGGTGTGTCATCTTCTCACTCTGGCACCAGAACAAATCAGAACAGGTTCAAGGCCTGGGGGCGGGACCTGATACGACCCTGACCCTTTCCGTTGGCTCTGTAGTAACTGCACCTCAGTGGGCGGGCACTAGAGCGAAGGGGTGGGGCCTATTGCAGTCGGGAAGAGAGGCCCGTAGACTCCAGATCAAAGCGCAATGAGCAGTAAGGAATGAGTGTGACTAAAGAGACCAGATTGGTGGGCAGGAACCAGTCAGATAGTTGTAGACTCAATTTCCAGCTCACAACTAAGTTGGTGAGGCTTTGGATGAATTCTAAACTTCTCCTTCTTCACCTATAAAATGAGAACAATAATAGAATCCCTGTCAGCCTGACGTGCTGGTACATGCGTGTAATCTCCTCACTCAAGGGGCTGAAGGAAGAAGATCGACGAGGGTACAAAGCCAGCCCGGTCCTACATAGCTTGTTCCAGGACAGAGTAGGCTGCATAGCAAAACCCTGTTTCCCCTCTTGCTCCCACAGACATACACACACACACACACACACACACACACACACACGCACACAAGCCCATGTCACTGGGTTTCTGTGAGGCTTCAGTGAGACAACTAAAACAATTTAGCCCTGGGAATGGGTCCTAAGAATGCACAGTGAATGTTAGCCATTATTATGTAAATCAGTTTGTACTGATTTTACAGCTTTGGCACTTCGTGGGTGCTGGAAGAATGTTAATTGCGCTTACAGAATTCAATTTTAATATAATATGTAGTTGCTTCGTACCATTGTGAATACTTTGGGGTGTGAGCAATCTAATATGGAGTTGAGAATGAGCCTTTTATTGTCAGACATGGACCCAAATCCCAACCCAGCTACTTCCCAACTGCATGGCCTTGAGCAAATTACCAAATCACTTTCGTTTTCAATTTTTTCACCTGTAAAATGCAGGCAGTATCACACAACCTACACCGAAGGGTGTGGTGAAGATTAAATGAAATTATGTAGATAAATGGTGGTCTCTGGAGTCCAGCTGCTTGTGCCTGAAATTTCTTACTTTCAAATGCAGGATGCACAACTTGCCACTCACTAGTTGTGAATCCCTGGGCAAATTACTAAACCTCTTTATGCCTCAGTTTCCTCATCTGGAAAATGAGAATGATAATAATGGCATTTTCCTGATAGAGTTATTGAGAGACAGAGTTATTGAAAGACGTTTATGGGTGAAAGTATGTAACAAGCTTAACATATGTCCTGCACACAGAAAGAGTTGAATAACCACTACATATTTTTATTTTTATTAACAGCAAAATGATAGTGCCTAGCATATGGTATGGGCTCACCACATGTTGGTTAAGATTAAAATTAAGGGAATTCTATCCCTTAGTTTTAATAACTCAGTTCAAATTTCTTCTCTGTGAAACATCTGACTTGTTTATGGTAATGTTTAAGTGATTTTACTCAGTAAATGAAATTGTTGTTGTTGTTAGGTACCATCAAGTTGAGTCCAACTCATAGTGACCCTCAGGGTTTTCAACAGCTGATTGTTTGGGGATTGTTTGGGGGAGTGGATTCCCACATCCTTCTCCCATTTTTGTGGTGCTGGGGATCAAACCCAGGTCCGCAGAGAGTGCAGGGCAGGCACTCTACCAACTGAACTAAATCCCAGCCCAGTAAATGAAATAGCAACCTATTAACACTTTTAACAAGTCTCATAACAGTCCTATCAGGTTAGTATTGTTACCCCCAATTTACAAAGAGGAAATGGGGACTTAAACAGATGAAGTGACCTGCTCAAGATCACACAAGCAATAAGTACCAGCACTAGAATTTAAATCCCTGGTTAATAGTTGGTAGAGTGCTGCTATGCACACTCTGAGGCCCTGGGTTTGATCCCCAGCACCACAAAAATGGGAGAAGGACCTCACAGCACACTCCCAAAACTATCAGCCATTGAAACCCCTATGAATAGTAGAAAAGCACTGACATAGTGCCAGGCACAGTGTTATGGAGTGTTTCATTCTGTTGTACATAGGGTCCCTGTGAGTTGGACCCAACACAAGGGCACCTAACAAGAACAACAACAATAAGGTCTCTCCACCTGCCACTTCAGGAGAAAAAGACCATAGGCAGAAGGAGGAGAGGTCTTGGGAGAAGACAATGCAGCAGTATGGAGTACTGGGTGGACTAAAGACATCTGAGAGAGTACCAAGATCTGAAGCTGGAAAATAAGATTCACCAGGTTAGGAATGACTTCCACCTCAGCATTGTCTACACTGAGGAAGAGGAAAAGAGGTGAAGGTGTACAGGACGGACACAAGAGGGCGCCCCTTCACCCTAAATCCAGCCTGGAATTGTCCTGTAGTTTCTTTTAGCCTTTGCCTAATTAAAGCCAGACGTTTTACAGAAAACTAAGGAAGTACCCATGAAGCCAGTACACTGTCCAGTGTCACATAGAAATAAGCAATGGAGTCTGAACCAGGCTTGGGTTCTTTCTGCTTCTTCATTCATCAGAATTTGCCTTGCAAGCATTCTATGCATAGTTGCTTATAGGGAAACCTCTTTTACCAGGCCAGACTGTGCCCCAAGAATTATAGAGATGAATGAAACCTGGTCCTTGCCTCTGAGGCCTGCTCTCCAAACTTTCCTGATCAAGCAGAACATTTTGGGGAACACTCATACAACATATGTGTATTCCCTTATAAATGAGACACACATAATAATATCTAACTTTTATTAAACATTTGTAATGCATTGTTAGTTCCCGCTGTCAGTGCTTCAGTCATATTGACTAATTAAATCCTTACAAAATCCTCTGAGAAAGGGTGTAATGGTATCCTGTTTTACAGAACAGGAAACTGAGGTTCCACAGAGAGGTTAAGTAATGCACAAAAGCCACATGGTTAAAAAGCAGGCAGTCTAGCTCCAGAGCAAAGTGAGACTAAAAATAAAGAGAAACAGAAGTTATAACATTTTCTTCCCAAACCCTGGTGGATCATCTTGTGTGTTCTACTTTGGAGATCACTGGTGTAGGGCCTGCCAGGTCTGTGGTCAGTCCTTTGAGACACAGAGGTATAGAAGTTGTGAGAGCTCAGAGGCAAGTTTACCCAGGCTGCAAGATCAGCAAAGGCTTCCAGAGAAAATGACAGCTGAGCTGAATCTTAAAGGATGTTTAGGAGGTCCCCAGGGGAAAAGTGTTCTTCAGTAAAGGGGCAGGAGAACCAAAGGCCCTGAAGCACCAGTGCATGGTATTCTGGGAGCTACAAGTGGCTCAGCATGGCTGTTGTTCTTGTTAGGTGCTGTTGAGCTGGGTCCAATTCATAGCGACTCTATGTACAACAGAACAAAATACTCCCTGACACTGGGCCATGCCTGGCACTATAGTCAGTGCTTCTCTGCTAGCTAAACCACAAAGTAACAGTGTTGCTTTGAGGCTTAAAAGGAGGATCAATGTGAATAGACCTTCATGTTTTTACTAAGGGAACAGGCAATCAGCCTGTCTAGGGGCAGCATCTCAGCTTTTTGGTCCTGAACTGCCAACCCTTCTATAACCCCAAATTGCAAAAGAGGCCCTTTTTCTCTTGGACATCTGGTTGAAATTAGCTTAGTCCCAAATTCCACAGTTTAGGATGGCCCAGAGACCTCCCTCCATCCCTGTGTACTCCATGAATTCCCAACCTTATTTCCTCTGGGCTACAGTGTTTATGACTCTAGCCCTTTTACCTGCAGCCTCATGTGGGTTTCCATTAGAGGTGGAAAAAGAGGAGGGAGAGGTAGAGGAAGAGGGGGCAGGGAGGAGGAGAGGGAAACAACTTCAGTCGAGCCAATCATTTCGTGAATTTAGTAAGTTTACTGAGGATTTAGAGATTTTGAGATAACATCACATACCACAATGGCCATCTGCCATCTCCCAAGTTTTCTCATTCAGCCTCCAGAGCCTCCCAAAGCCTTTGTTCTGAACATGTGGTTCCCCTGCACCCTCAGCAGTCCCTCACACTGGAAGCTGAGTTCAGCCTCACAACCCACACATACCCATTGTCCTCCAACCAGGCTGGCTAGCTTCTCCTACCCCACCCCCCAACACACATGTGCCACCCTACCCTAACCCAGGCGGCCCCAGCCTGCTCCTCAGCCAAGCCCAGAAGCCATCCTTCCTTTCATCTTCCTTGGGCCACATGTGGTAGTCTCCTCTGCGGAGCAGCGAGGCCAGTCTATGGTAGCGGGGAAGCTGGTGGCGGGAGATGGGCTCCAGAAAGACCAGTAGCAGCACTGGGGGGTGAGGGGCAGCCAGAAGGAGCGAGGTGGCTAGGCGGAGCTCCAGCTGGCAGCGAGGTGTGTGCAGGGCCTGGTGACTCAGCACACACAATGTGGCACGGCTTCTTGCCATGCTGTCTGCCACATTATCAGCCACATCCTTGCCTGGCTCAAAATCTCTCTCAGGGAGGCAGAGGCGCAGCCCCTGACCAGCGGGCCGGTAGCCCTCCAAAACAGGCAGCAGCTCCTGCACCACCCAGGCCTGGTCTTGCCTGCAGTGGGACACAAACACGTCGTACAGGAACCTCCTGCCCTCCTCCCTCCGACCCCTCAGACCCTGCAGCCAAGCCCTGAACAAGGCCTGGAGATAGAGGACCCAGGAGTTCCTGGCTTCCTGCAGGAAGGGCAAGGAGATCAGCAGAAGCAGCAAGGCAGAACTGCCCAAAAAGAGCTCCAACTCCAAAGGCTGGGGGCAGTGGCTCCAGAGAAAGGGTAAAAGGGGATTCTTGGAGGGGCCCCCAGCTTCTGCCGGACACAGCTGTTTTGTTGCTATGGACATGTATGTTCTAGGAGACCGCTCGAGCCAGGGCCCCACCCACGCATTGGCACACTGACAGGACAGGGACGAAGACAGAATGTACATGTACTGGGGCATCTGAGGACTGTGCTCCCGTAGGCTGTCATCCAGCACAAGGCCTGTCTCCCAGTCTAGCACTAAGACCTGGAGATTGCCTAGGCCCTGGAAAGCAGCAGCTGACAGTGTCTCCAAGCCTGTTTGGGTCAGCTGCATCACCTGGAGTCCTGGCAGCTCCCCTACCAGCTCCTCCAGCTGCACTGGGCGGGGCTGGGCTTTGGACAGTAGGGCCTGCAGCTTCAGCTCCCGTAGGCTGGGCAGCCCAGTGATACGGCAAGGCCCTCGGCTGCGCCCATCCCCCTTTACCCTTAGGGACTGGAGCCTGGGGAGCTGCCAGAGGAAGAAGCTGGAGGTATCTTGGGAGCAGAGGGCCTCCAAGCTACTGCCAAGCAGAGAGAGTTGGCGAAGGACAGGGAAGACCTTAGAAATATTCTGGGGCCCCAGCTGTAGTCCCCAGTCTTTTAAAGTCAGGGTCTCCAAGACTGGAAAGACTTGAGGAGATAGCTCCCAACGCTTCATGCCTGAGACTGCATGAAGCTCCAAGCTGGTCAGCCTTGTAGGCAAGGACAATGCTACCCCAGTAGGAGCAGAGGGGAGCTGCAGACTCAAGTTGTGCAGACTCTCTGTGCCCCTGAATCCCCAGGATGGGCTCAGCAACACATCAGTATCTAGCAGGTTTAGGGTGGTTAGTGCAGGCAGAGTTGCCAACCAGTCCTCACCCAGCTCTGCCAGTGGATTTTTTCCCAAGCTCAAGGTCTCTAGCCTCCATAGGCCCTGGAACACCTGGCTCTCCAGGCAAACCAGCTGGTTTCCCTCAAGCAGAAGCTCCCGCAGGTGGGGCAAGCAGGAGAAGGTGGCTGGGGGTAGGCTGCGCAGCCCATTGTTGGACAGATTCAGGGTCCACAGTCCCGACACAGCTCCTGTTTCGTTGGTGCACAGCATGACAGTCTGCAGTTGGTTTCTGGCCAGGTTCAGTCTCTGCAGCTGGGGCATGGCAGCCAGGAAACCTGGTGGCAGCTTAGTCAGGCCACTGTACTGAAGACCCAAGCTCTCCAGGCTGTGGCAGGAAGCAAGGGCTTCCTGAGCTATGTGCCCTATCTTGTTGTATCCCAAATTCAGCTCTTGCAGCTCAAAATGGGCAACTGTCTCAGCAGGCAGTTCAGCTGTGACTGTGAAGACCACAGACAGGACACTGAGCCCCTGCAGGCCCAGTCCCATCACTTTAGCTGCCTCCATTTTTGTGTGGCCCAGATACAGAGTCCCCAGCTTGAGGCCCTGTAGGGCCCCAGGACTGGCCATCTTCAGCTGCTTGTTGGCTGACAGATCCAAACTGTCCAGGGTCCATGCAACTCCAGAGGAGGAGCCATTCACCAGATCTGGAAATATGTCAGCCAGCTCCCCGACATCCTGAATGCAACTTTGCTGGACAGTCAGCTGTCGTAGACTAGGAGGCAGTTGGACACTCAGGGTCCTGTTCAGGCAGTAGCCGAAGAACGTGAGTTTCTGCAGGGAACTCAGGTCACCAAAGGCATCAGGAGGTAGGAAGAGGTTGTACTTTGCAGGACTAGTTATGAAAGAGAGCTTCTGCAGATCCCCTAGTCCCCGGAGAGCTCCTGGCAGGAGATGGGTGAAATGCAGACCCAGCCCCAGGAGTTTGAGCCCAGGGAAGTTGGAGAAGGCATCCTGGGGCAGAACTGACAGAGAACCAGCTAGGCAGAGCCCCTCTATACCCTGAGGTACAGCTTCCAAGGCCTGTGTCAGGTTGGTCACTGCGGTGCACATAGCAAGGAGGGGCAGCCTGGAGTCTGAGCAGTAGGGCAGGAAGAAGCGGGAGACCAGGGGCAGCCGAGAGCCTTCAGTCACTAGGCAGTTGAAGGAGGTCCAGCCTGTGGCCAAAGGAAGGCACAGGAGCAGACTAGGCAGCAGCAAGTGCCCACCCATCTCAGCAGCAGCCTGTTCCACAGAGAAGCACAGTCAGAGTCCCTTTCAGCTCCTCTCCCTTTTCCATTCCCCCTGCACACATGCATATACACAATACTCACAACAGGAGCAAGATATATACCCTCCAGAGTGTCCGGGAGGTCTAGCGAGCTGAGTGAGGGGTTGCAGCCAGACCAGTATAGAGGCTTACTGCTGAGGCTCCAAAGGTCAGAGAAAGGAAGAAGTACACTAATGGAGAAGTTGGGTCTGGCTCTCAATTCCCTGATGTGAGGAAGCAAGCATTGTTTCTTTTTGAGACAGGGTCTATGTAGCTTAGGCTGGCATCAGACTCACTAAGGTTGGCCTTGAACTTGCAATCTTCCTGCCTCAACCTCCAAGTGTTGGGATTCCAGCCCTGTGCCATCTTGCCCAGGCCATAAGCAGGGTTTCTAAGGACAAGATTTTAGAGATTCACTGTGCCATTATCCTCATCAGGGCATTCTACAACTCTCTGAGTCTCAATTTGCTCATCTGTAAAATAGCCTCACTAACACTTGCTTTATAGGATTGCTGCAAATTACAAATGAGCATCAGAAATCTTTCTCTCCTCATTACTTTCTTTACTACTTCCTCCTCTGACTCCTAATAGAAAGGAGTTCTTGCATAATAAGAAAGCTAACTGTTTTATAAGCAAAATAATATCAAAAATGATGCTATTGTGGACATGTTATAATGCTCCATGCAGAATATTCCAAAAAGTCAGGCTCCATTCCTTCCCTTCCAGGCTGTGGCAAGGAAAGAAGTCTCCATGGTCTTAACCTTGACATGTACTACCAGGATAAGGCCAGTATTCATGGTGAACAGAAAGGCAAAAAGAACCACACTTTATGAGTATCTCAAGCAATTCAATAAATCATTCAATACAAGTTGACATCTGTTAGTGATTTTAAAAAATAATAAACTTAGAGAGAAGAAAATACCTTAACTTGGTAAAGGATATCTATCTCAGATCTACAACCAATATAATTTTAAGTGATAAACCATTCATCACATTCAATTGAAAGCCAAGAATGAGACAATTATAATTATGGAGACCTAAGATAAGAGAATGGGCTGGGATTTAGCTCAGTTGGTAGAGCGCTGCGCTGCAGTCTCTGAGGTTCCGAGTTCAATTCCCAGCACAGCAAAAATGGGAGAAGGGCCTGGCAACCCACTCCCAAGGCAATCCCAAAACAGTCAGCCATTGAAAACCCTATGAGGGTCGCTATGAGTCGGATACCGACTCGACGGCAACTAACAACAACAACAACAACAAGATAAGAGAGTAATAAATAAAAAGAACTGAAATTAAAATCCTGAAGTTCAAAGTATTTTAAAAGAAGAAACACAAAGGTCACCATGTACAAGATGCTATGACTGTCCACAAAGGAAATGCAAGAATCTCTAAAATCAAACTAATAAAACCAAAGACTATTTAGCAAAAATGCTGAAAATAGGTACTTTTTAAAAACATTCTAATACATCAGTGCATCATTCAGGATCTCTAAAGAAGACAGCACATTCAAATTAAAAATTTTTCTAAGAATTTTATGTGCAGAAAAACTAATAATAAAGGTGTCAGCAAACTTGAGGGTACAAAGGTGTGCTTCAGGAATCCTGGCTGGGTTAGCAAGCATAAGAGCTGTCACCAATCCCAGAAATGAAGGGATAATGACTGGGAGAAGTTACCATTACCCATAAGGAAAGGGCTGCATAGGATTAGCTGCTTTAAGGGGAGCAATGATATTGAGATGTCGCACAACCAATCTGAGGCAACCTCCTTGGAATGGGAATTGGAGCCTAACTGTCCTAATCTCTCCCTTCTCTTGCCTCTGATCTCTTCCCAGGATGCTCCATTGGCCCCAGAATGGGAGGGAGGACCTTAATGTAATCTATTCACATCAACTTCCCCAAGCACAAAGCAAGATGGAAAAGGATAGACTGATATGGAGGGATAAACCAAAGAAATGCAGCAATACCCACAACAGATCATTAGAAAATGTACTTTTTAAAAGATGATTTAAAAATGAGGCAAGGATTTATAAATAAGTGGAAGAGAATATGGTCCAGAAACATATTTAATCATATCTAATCTTTCTGACTTATAAAAAGAAGCCTGTTTAATTCTATTTATCTTCACTAAAGATAACTCAAGATGCATCACAGACCTAACTGTGAAAAATAAAACAATAAATGGAAAGTACAAGGGGAGGTACTTGGCGGGGAGAGGGGATTATTGAGGGGCAGGTGAGAGCAGTATGGTGGGTAGGTAAGGAGGGAGAGAACAAGTGCAAAGTACATGATACAACTGTATGAAAAATCCCATAATGAAATTCATTATACTGTATACTAATTAAATAACAATTAAAAAGGAAAACACAATAAAGTAAAAAACAATAACTCTTTTATGTGAAAACATAGAATATTTTCATGGTTTTAAGAGAAGCAAAATTTTCCTAGATGTGCCACAAAAATAACTAGCCATAAATTTTTCTTTTCATAACTGGACTTCACTAAAATTAAGAAATTGTGTCAGTAAACTAAGAGTGAAAAGATAAGCCATATACAGGAGAAAATATTTGCAATCAACAAAGGACTCACAGTTGTGGAATATAATAACTTTGAATAACCCATGGGCATAAAGGAACCATAATGAAAATTAGAACATATTAATCATTTGAACAGTAATAAAAATAGTACACTGCAAACCTTGTAGGTTAAAGCTAAAGCAATGCCATGGGGCAATGTACAGCCTTAAATGTCTTCATTCAAAAACAAAGAGCAAAAGCTGAAAATTAATGAACTAGGTAACAACATCAAAAAGTTAGGAAAGAAACAGTTAAAAGAATAAAAAGACTCCCACTTCCCCCACTACATAGTAACTCATACCAAACTAGACCTCCCATCATGAACAACTCCAAAACTAAACCAAATATCTGAAACAAATGTTTTCAGATATCAGGACATTGTGTTCAGGGCATTTGTGTTGCTTTAACAGAATACTACAGACTGGGAAATTTAAAAGGAATAGAAATTTATTTCTTACAGTCTGGAGGTTGAAAAGTCCGAAGTAAGGTGCTGGCAGGTTTCGTGGCCTAGTGAAGGCTGATCTCTACTCCCAAGATGGTGCCTCATTTCTACATCCCCCAGGGGGGAGCAACACTGTGTCCCCATGACAGAAGGCAGATGAGCAAGCTAGCTGAACACTATGTGGAGCTTCTTTTATTAGGACCTTAATCTCATTTACAAAGGAGGAGCCTTTATGGCCTAATTACCTCCTAAACACTCTGTTCTTAATACCACTACCTGGGCAACATCTGAATATTGCAGGGGACACATTGAAACTGTGGCACTAACCATAGAAAATGATAATCCCATATCTATGGCACTAACCATAGAAAATGATAATGAAATGAGAGAAGAGAGACAAATGAGGCAAACTACAGTTGCCCTGACTTTCTACCTGTAAATATTTACTGGATCCCAGCATAGGGACACAGAGGGAAAACAGACAGACTACAGATGTCTTACTGAGCTAAGAAAACAGGTCAAGACAACCTCAATTTGTGGGACAGAGTTTGGGGGTATGGGGGATTGATACACAGAGAAAGAAAGAGCTCTAGAAATCTTCATGGGGTCCCTTTGGATATTTGGCTGAACATTAAGTTAAGTATGTTTAGAGTGAAACTACACAGGACTAGGCAAATAATAACCATTGTAGAGCTGTAAGAGTAATAATTTTCAGAGATTTTACAAGGTTTGGAGATGCTTAAGTCCAAACTGCCAAATATGAAGGAAACTATTGGATACCAGGGCATTCAAGAGAACCATTAAGTCATACCTTAGCAATAAGGTTAAAGTAGCCTACAGCAGAGGCTTAAAAGGAAGTGTTGGAATGATTAAGGTGATCCACAAATTGTTGCCTGCCCAAACTTCAACATTCTTTAAAAAAAAAGAAGAAAATCCAGCTTGTCATTAATGTAATGTTTTCAAATTTCAAATTTCAACTCTAATAAAAATTGCAAGACATGAAAAAGGAGGAAATGAGACTTATGATCCAGAAAACAATCAATTAACATAAACATACCCAAAACAGACAGAGATGATGGAGTAGCATAGATATTAAAATTAGCCCACATAAATATATTCAATATACTCAAAGATTTTAAAGAAAACATGAATATAATGAGAAGATAAAGAGAATTTTTTAACCAAATGAAACTTCTATAACTGAAAAATTCAATATCTGGAATTAAAATTTCACTGGATAAGACTAATAGCTGATTACTAAATGAAGAAAAAAATAATTAGTGAACTTAAAGAGCTAGAATTAGAAACTATCTTAAGTGAAGTAAAGGAAGATAAAGGCAGGAAAAAATGAGAAAAACTTCAATGACTTTTAGGACAATATCAAAAAGTCTAACATATGTGTGATTGGAATCTTACAAAGGAAAAAGGGAGAAAAAGAATGTGAAGAAATAAAAGCCAAGTTTTCCAAAATTTTAATGAAAATCATAAAACCCACAGAGCCAAGAATTTCAAGAAATCTTATGGAGAATAAACCCAAAGAAAACCATAATAAGTAATGGCATAATCAAATGTTGAAAATAATTGATAAGAAGAAAAATCTTAAGAGCAACCAGAAGAAAATTACCCATAAATAGGAAAAAAGACAAGATTTTCCACCACGGTAACTTTATGCTATAGAACTACCAATGGCTCAGATCCCTCAAGAATTAACATTTGGTTACCCTACTAATCAGAAGGGCTAAGGTTTAGCTTACTTGGTAAAGTGCCTCTCTACACTCTCTGAGGCCCTGAGTTTGCTCCCACAGCTGCAAAAAAAATGGGAGAGGGTCCTGGCAGCCCACTCCCAAAACAATCCCAAAACAATCAGCCATTGAAAACCCTGTGAATAGCAGAGAAGCACTGACATAGAGCTATACATGGCACAGTGTTAGGGAGTGTTTCATTCTGTTGTACATGGGGTCACTACGAGTTGACCCTGACTTGACAGCACCTAACAACAAGAGCAACAACAACTAGGCAGAAAGAACAAGCAAATAAACATTAACAACAGCAGCAAGTGAGAAGGTGGCTTAAACCAAATGGAACACAGAAGGGTCATTGGGAAACAAAAGTAAAATATAACATGAAAAAAACGGATATCACATTTTCTTCCTTGATATGGTATATCTATTTTATATTAACTAAAGTATTTCATCAATTCTAAGAGCTCTTTTTTTCATATTTTAATACTTTAATGCCTTCAAAAAAGGACCGCATTCTACAATTAAGAGCACTTTGATATTGCTGGTAACCAGGCAACATTCATAATATGATTATTATTGCCTGCACATATGCTTAGTTGGTCATAGTTATTCATAGTACAATCACTTCATTTAAGCTATGTATATTGTTGGCACTATATATTTTAGTCTGTCTTTTAAAATGTCTTCAAAAATTATACTATAATCCCACCTTGAAATAAAAAGTTATTGTATATACGAAAGAAAAGAAAGAAAGAAAGAAAGAAAGAAAGAAGAGGAAGGGAGGGAGGGAGGAAGGAAGAAAGGAAAAGAATGGAAAGTGAGGCAGAGTGGCGCATGCCTATAATCTCAGCAATCCAGGAGAGGGAGGCAGAAGGATTACAAATTCAAGGCCAGAGGCAGCCTGTATTATTTAATGAGATCTTTCCTCAAAAAGTAAAAAATGAGCTGCAGTTACCCTTCAGTGGTAGAACGCTTGCAAAGCATGTGCATGAGACCCTAGGTTCAACCCCACAGTACTGCAAAAAAATTAAAATTAAAAAAGCATGGAAAGAGCATGGTAGGATAGATATCCTTTTTATTTGTTTGTTTTTTGGTAATATGGGGGTGGAGAGGGCTGAACCCATCACCTCAAGCATACTTTGCAAGTGCTCTACCACTGAGCTGTACCCCAGCCCCTTTCTTATTTTTTATCTTGAGACAGGGTCTCACTAAGTTATGTGGGCTGCCACTGGCCTCAAACTCATGAATCTCCTACCTCAGCCTCCTGAGTCACTGGGATTACAGGAATGTACCACTGTACCCAGCTAGGGTGCATATTCTTTACTGGAAGAATAATGTAGGAGAAATTCAGAGTAGGGCTATAAAAATGAAAAACATTTGAGGAATACTATAATCCATATGCTGGGATTTAGCTCAGTTGGTAGAACACTGAGCTGCAGTCTCTGAGGTCCTGAGTTTGATTCCCAGCACTGCAAAAATGGGAGAAGGATGTAGCAACCCACTCCCAAGGCAATCCCGAAACAATCTGCCATTGAAAACCCTATGAGGGTCGCTATGAGTCAGACATGACTCGACGGCACCTAACAACAACAACAACATAATCCATATATGTTCTTATATTTTAATTTTTACATATATTCAAGGGGTATATAAGATTAAAATGTCTATATCTAAATTAACATATAATAGCTCTAAGTTACAAGTGAAAGAAAGCATTGTGCCATCATTTAATTGGATTGCTTTCCTTAATGGTACATAAAATAATGGCTGGTTTTACAACTGATTCTTAGATTCAATCAGCACAGCAATCTTTCTCTCCTTTCCCTCCCAATTATTTAACAAGTGTGGTGATGATGGTTAATTTTATAACTTATTGCACAGATTATAGAATTTTGAGACAGGATAGTGACATTATCAGAAGAATGGCCACCATACACTGCAGACTTATAACTAGATATAGTTGCTGATGAGATTTGGGTTGACTCCTTTGGGGATGGGTGAATCAGTTTTCCAAATGATGGTTGGTTATATTATAATTGATGGAAGTTTTATATTGAAATGTAAATATTGGATGAAACAGATATATCAATGGACAGGCAAAGGGGTATATACTAGCAAGCATCTGTTATTCATCTAAACTCCTTTCCTATCCCTACTTGGTAACCATGTCCCTCTTGCCTTTGGTGGTTAAGTACCACTACTTAGAGTTGACCACCCGGTGATCCTGTTATCCTTGTTGAAATCAGGGAGCCCATTTCAACTGCAGTCTCCTACTACTATCCCCAGTTTCACAGAGAACAGCCACAGGGTATTTCTGAAAGATCACAGAGCTCCTCTGACTAATGTATTTCTCAATGCCTTTATAAAGGATTGTCTTCTAGGCCTATCCCGGAACCATGTTCTTGTTGTTGTTAGGTGCCGTTGAGTCAATGTCCGACTCATAGCAACCCTATGTACAACAGGTGAAACACTATTGTCAGTGCTTCTGTGTTATTCATAGGGTTTTCAATGGCTGATTGTCTTTTGAGAGTGAGCTGCCAGGTCCTTCTCCCAAACCTATAGTACCTGGTGTTCCCAAGCAGTCTCCTGTCCAAGTACTAACCAGGTCTGACCCTGCTTAGCTTCTGAGATCTGATGAGATCAGACACCACAGTGGTACAGCTGCAGGCAATATGATGGTGGTGGTGGTGGTGGTGTTTGTTGTTGTTGTTATTGTTGTTGTTGTTGTTGTTGTTGTTGTTGTTAGGTGCTGTGGAGTTGGTCCAATTCATAGTGACTCTCATAGGGTTTTCAATGGCTGATTGTTGTGGGAGTGGACTGCTATGCCCTTCTCCCATTTTTGTGGTGCTGGGGATCAACCCCAGGTCCTCAGAGAGTGCAGAGCCCTGGGAATATATTAGGGAATGAGAAACACATTGCACAGGGAAATGTACTTGATATTCCAATACCCCTTCTATTTTATCCCAAGGAATTTATGGTATCTTAACTTTTTTTAGTAGACCATTGTTTAGTCCAAGATTCAGCCAACCAACCAAGCAAATGATTACAATCCTCTGTCTACTCAAATTAGCCTACTGAAATAAGAATCTTTAGTAGATGTGTTCATATTAATAAATTCAGTACAATCTAAAATTATATATTTCTTCCTTTTTCTAGCACCACAGAATCTATTTCCACACAGATTCTTTAGATGTTGCTGATAAATCAGCATAATTTTACCCCTATTTGCCTCTCCTCTTGGGTTTTACTATGTAATTGCTGGAGAAGATGCTATTTCTGTTTTTCAGATCCATTCTTCTTTTTCCCCTCCTCTAGTTTTGTTCTTTGCTGATTCCTGCAAGTTGTATTTTCTGAATTCTGTTGGTCAGTGAGGAGGGATGAAGGGGGAGATGTCAAGCTCAATGTAAACAGCACAACTTCATAAGTATGTCGGAAAAATAGAGGAAGATAACCCAAAGAAGTATCATAGTTTAACAACATACTAGCCATAAGCCTCCATAAATGTTGTGGGTCAATAAAAGTATTGCTAGAAGTGATGTAAAGGATTCATAATGGAAGAAGCCAATGCTGTATTACTCTATACCCCATCATCATTTACTAATAAAGGGGAAAAAAAGAGGTTGAAGAAGAAAGGGAGAAGCCAGCATGTTTCTTCCCCATCTTCTCTGCTTTGGCGGTACCTTCAATGGCATCTGCAACTTTCCCATGGCTCCAAAACCTATAGGACAGGCTGTCATAGTTTCAGCTTCCACTGGTTGACTCAGAGCCCTGACTTCTGATAATACTGAGACAGATTGGGGGAACCCAACTCACCTTAGGGTGCTGGGCATGCAGTATTGTTAATACACTGCTAAAATCAATATTCATATTAAAGATAAGATTTTTTTATTCTTTATAAGTGCTCGTTCTGCTTATTTTCTGGCTAGGAAGCACAAATGTTGGGGGATAGGGTGATCTGACTTCCTAATGGGCAGTTATTAGGCTCTTCCTTGCTACTCTGGCTGCTTTGAGTATAGAACTCTCAGTCAAGAAACCAGCTGAACCACCTTAAACCAGCATCAGTGGTTTTGAACACTTCAGAGATGCCTTTAGGAAGCCACATGACAATTGCCACTACAGCTCAACTCCAGCTCCTGAAGATGCACCTCCAGTCATGGCTGTTTCAAACAGTTTGCCACTTGCACCAGACTTTTTGCTATCACAAGCCTAAGGGAACTCTAGATGACCAACCTAGACCAGAGGGGGAGCACTTCCCTTGGATGGTTCAGAAAAGAGACTGCTGTGGTTGGGCAAAATGGACTGCTATGATTGGTGCAAAAGAGTCTGCTGTGATTGGTGCAAACACAAATCTTCATTTCTGTGATTGGAGCAAACTCCCTTTCTCTGGCTATAGAACAAGACTGTATAGCTCACTGTAGCTGAGCTGACCAAGAGACACCCTCCTGTGGTGCCCCCTGGTGTTGCAACATTGTTGTTGTTGTTGTTAGGTGCCATCGAGTCGAATCCGACTCATAGTGACCCTATGTACAGCAGATCGAAACACTTGCCAATTCTGTGCCAGACAAACCATCTTATTTATGTTTAAGCCCATTGTTGCAGACACTGTGTCAATCCATCTGGTGGAGGGTTTTCCTCTTTTGCGTTGACCTGCCACTCTTTCAAACATGATGTCCTTCTCCAGGGATTGTTCTCTCCTGACTACATGTCCGAAATATGTAAGACGCAGTTTGGCCATTTTTGCTTCCAAGGATCACTCTGGTTGTACTTCTTCTAGGACAGATTTGTTGGTTCTTTTGGCAGTCCATGGTATATTCAATAGACGTCTCCAGCACCACAATTCAAAAGCATCAATTCTTCTCCTGTCTCCCTTGTTCAATGTCCAGCTTTCACAACCATATGATGCCACTGAAAATACCATGGCATGAGTCAGACGCACCTTCATCTTCAATGGGACATCTTTGCTTTTCAATACTGTAAAGAGATCTTTTGCCACAGCTTTTCCTAGAGCAATGCGTCTTTGGATTTCTTGACTTGATTTCCATGAGTGTTGATTATAGAGCCAAGCAAAGCAAAATCTTGGACAACCTCAATCTTTTCTCCATTTATTGTGAAGTTGCATGCTGACCCAG
>VMDO01025529.1:0-28068 GCA_007922755.1 Pedetes capensis
TGGGAGACCGCCTGGGAACACCAGAAGCTGTAGGCTTGGGAGAAGGACCTGGCAACCCCCTCCCAAAAATCAATCTGCCATTGAAAACCCTATGAACAGCAGAGAAGCACTGACAATAGTGTTTCCCCGCTTATACAGAGGGTCGCTATGCGTCACATACCAACTTGATGGCACCTAACAATAACAACAAATATTCCGTGGAAGTAGGTTTCCTTTGTCTTTCTGGAATCCTGGCCCACAGTGTTGTGAAAAACCTCTTCTTTGTTTTCCCACCGTTTTGTGAGCATCTGCTGTGTCCTGGGTACCATGTTCAGCAGTGGGAATCCACAGGGTCGCAATGCTTGAGAGCAGTCTATGAGTTGTGAGACTCTGGGAGGCTGACCTTGTGCAGGGTGCAAGGGCGTCCCCATCAGTTAGGCAGCGCAGCTGCTCTAGCTGGAGTGCTGAGCCCGCAGTGTTTCCTGCAATCAGAGAGCTTAGCACAGTTAACAGTGTCCCTAAACGAGCTTGTCAGCTCTTCCATGTCAAGGATCAACTCGCTCTTCTTTCTGGCCCTAGCAACTAGGTCACTGCATACAAAGCAGTCACTCACTTTTGTTTCCATTGGAGGTGACAGTGTGACATGGATGATGTCTGCCAAGTGAGATGAGCCTCTTCCTTTGGCCACTACCTCATTATTGTGGAGTAAATAATGAAAAAGAAATGCCAGAAAAGTCCAAGAACTGGAGCAGGGGGCAGCGTGGGTAGGAAGAAATGGCCAGGCTATAGAAGATGCACTCGCTGAATCCGTGCTTTATTCCGTGAAGGCCTGCTGCCTCCCTATGTTCCCTGCTTGGAACCTGAACAGAAAATGATGCCAACCAGCCTATGGCTCTCAAATTGGAGCATGGCAGCCACCTTCCAGACTGTATCAGCCTGTTTTCTATTGCTATAACAAAATATTTAAGGTCGGGCACTTTATAAAGTGGAGAGATTTGGTTAGCTCACAGTTTTGGAGGCTGAAAGTCGAAGATCAGGCAGCCCTGTCTCTTCAGTCCCTGGTGAGGGTCCTGGCAGATGGCAAGATGGTGGCAGGAACATGTGTGAGAAGCGACCATAGGTGTAGTGTGAGACAGGAAGCTGGAGAGAGTTGGGGGCTTGTTAGGTCTGTTATAACAGCTCACTCTTGGAAGAAGTAACTCTCTTCTCAGACCAGCATTAATCCCTCCCAAGGGCAGCTGGTGTCCTTATTGCCTTGTGCTAGGTCCTGTATCTTAATAGTTCTGCCACATCAGCACCTCCACATAGAGTACCAGGCATCCAGCACGTGACCCTTTGGGGACGCACTCAAACCATTTCCAAATCATAGCACAGACGGCAGCTTTCGTCCAGAGTGTCAGAAGGAGTCCCTTCACTCTCGTTCCCTCTCACTCCTCCTCCTTTGCCCAGCTATAGTGACAGCACTTTGGTCCCAGATCCAGTGTCCAGCGTATCCTGGGACATAGCCCTCAGATCCCAGCATTGTCAGATTCAGCTAGAGGATATATTCAAATGTTCAAGGCTCTTTCTGCTCCAAGTGTGGAGCATGGCCTTGCATTATTGATTAATGTCATCCTGAGCCTGTCAGACATGTAGAATTATAGGCCAAACCCCGTATCTGTTGAGTAAGAATCTACACTTGACGTGATCCCCAGGGAATCCAGATGTTCTATAATTGGAGAAGCCCGCCAGTGGAAAGTGAAGCTGATGTTGTCTACCCCAGTGTAGGCAGCCACTGCAGCAAAGCCCTGTCGTGGAAACTCCATAAATAGGCACGGAACAAAGTTGCCTGTGCTTCTGTACAGAAGATAGAGGGAGGAGTGGGTATGACCAGATGTTTGTAGCCTCTCAGTCTTGGCAAAGAACAGCCACTGAGGAGTTTTCTGGGTAATGGATATGGGATTCATCATTTTTGGTTGTTCTGCATCTTGCTGTGTTTCATTCAATAATTTTGGCAATGAATGAACTAATTCATCAATGAATTTACTAACTATAAAGCAATTAAATCAAGGTATGATTATATATATTATAATATATTCTCATTGTAAGTTTTATTTTATATTATGAATTATTATCTTGGTTTGACTGCTAAAACCAAATACCATAGACTGTTTTAGCAACAGTCATTTATTCTTGCAGTTTGGGCAACTGGGAAGTCCCACCATGTAGGTGCTGGCCCATTTCATGTCCTGCTTGGGGCTCTTTTCTGACTTGCAGACAGCTGATTCTCACTGGGTCCTCACACGGTGGAGAGAGAGTGAGCTTGTTATTCCTCTTTTTATAAGGACACTCACCCACCATGAGGACACCACCCCTCTTGACCTAATCTGAACTTTACTACCTCCCCAAAACTCTGTCTCCAAATATCATCACACTGGCTTTGGGGGGTCAGGAGTCAACATAAAAGTGGGGGGGCATAAACATTCAGTCAATCGCAATTATTGTGTATTATCAAATGTATATATTATACACTATAAAATGCCATGCTGTTGTTAGGTGCCATCAGGTTGGGTCCACCTCATAGTGACCCTATGTACAACAGAACGAAATACTCCTGGACACTGTGCCATGGCCGGCGCTATGTCAATGCTTCTCTGGTAGTCATAGGGTTTTCGATGGCTGATTGTTTGGGGAGTGGGCTGTCACATCCTTCTCCCATTTTGGTGGTCATGGGAATCAAACCCAGGGCCTCAGAGTGTGCAGAACAAACCCTCTACCAACTGAGCTAAACCCTAGCCCATAAAATGTCATATGAAGTAGCAATAGTTGTAGCAATCAAGACTGCCAATTATTGAGTGCAGATCGTGACGTATCCTTGCAGGATCTAACAACATATGCACACATTGTGAGCTCAACCACGTGCCCCCATCACCCAGGGGTGGCTTTTAGCCATTGCTATCCATGCCAACCCACATTTTCTTCTGATTCCATCTGACAGGCCACAGCCTCTGCAGCGAGCAGAGCAGTAGTGCTGACACGGCTCCAGAAGATACCGAGGGGCCAGACCTGGAGTCCTCTGATGAGACGGATCACAGCAGCAAGGTGAGAGATTTTCATTTGCACATCCCATGGCCTGGCCCACTTGAAGAATCACAGCTGACATGCCACCTCTGCCGCTGTGTGTGGCTAGATGGCCCCTCCGTGGGTTGAGGTGTTTTTACTTCTGAGATGTCGCTAAATAGCTGGATATGAATTCCAAATTACAGCCATGATCACAAACCCACATGTGAGACGATAGGGCAGAAATCACTTGTAATGAACTGAAAGCCTTTTTCTTTAATTTCTGCCACCGCGGGAGCTCCCAGTTAATGCCATAATTTCATCTTCATTCCTTCTTACATCTTCATTTGTGTAGGATGAAACAGCATCCAAAATGTGTGTGATGGAGTCAGCTAGACTTTCTTGCTACTTAAGAGTGTTAGTAATGAGCTGCTTTTGAATCATCTGTGTTCAGCCCTTGTTCCGGGTGCATCTCTTTTACAGTAAAAAGAAAGAAACTTTTTTTTTTTTAATCCAAACAGACTGTTCTTCAGTTGAGTACTGTGAGAAAAAGGTTTTCTTCTGATCCTTTGGTACAAGACACTGAAATTATTGCCAATAATTCAGCATGCTTCTGTATACTTCATGAAGAACTGCACAGGAACTTTTGTGCATCTGTCTCCAAAACACAGCACAGCTTAAAAATGGTATCACCCATGCCCAAAAGACAGCCCCCTCCCAACAAAAGCAATTGTATGTGATTGTTGTTTCCATGCTCATCTTTTCAAATAATGTTGGCATACTTATGTTCAGCTTTTATCTCTTATTCTTCTGTTTAACACTTGTTGTTGGGTGCCGTCGAGTCGGTGTCTGACTCATACTGACCCTGTGTACAACAGGTGAAAGTACAACAGGTGAAACACTATTGTCAGTGCTTCTCTGCTATTCATAGGGTTTTCAATGGCAGGCTGATTTTTGGGAGTGGATTGCCGTGTCCTTCTGGCAAATCAATATTGTTGTTGTTGGTGTTAGGTGCCATCGAGTTGTGTCTGACTCATAGTGACCCTCTTAGGGTTTTCAATGGCTGATTGTTTCGGGATTGCCTCGGGAGTGGATTGCCATGTCCTCCCATTTTTGCAGTATTGGGAATCAAACCCAGGACTTCAGAGACTACAGAGCGACGCTCTACCAACTGAGCTAAATTCCAGCCCCACTTAACACTTTACCAATCACTTAACCTGAATAAATCACATACATTTAAATTGCACCTTTGTTTTCTTATCTGCAAAATCAGGGTGATTCTTGCTTTTGTCCATTGATTAGATTATTGAATATGCCAAATGATGCAGCTGTGGGAAAGGAGATTGATAGTGGAGATATGCTATGAATTATTTCTAAAACCTCCATTTCTCCATGTTTCCTGTCTTGCCTTGGTTGGTATTGATATATTTCTATAGGGCTTTTTGGTTTGACTGTTTTTTACGTCTCTTTTACCCATATTTGTTCCTTTTTCACCACCATAGGATCATCATTCTTTTTAAGTTGAGCATAATATAAAATTAAATATTTGAATGTTGATGTTAATATTTATGCTTTAATGAAAGGCATTTTGTTGGTTATTAATCAAAAAGCTGATTGATAGAAATGTACATTTCATTTTTAGCCAAAACAAACAAAAACTGCTTTTGTTACCATTGTTGTTGTTGTTAGGCGCCCTCGAGTCGGTATCCGACTCATAGCGACCCTCATAGGGTTTTCAATGGCTGACTGTTTTGGGATTGCCTTGGGAGTGGATTGCCAGGTCCTTCTCCCATTTTTGCGGTGCTGGGAATTGAACTCAGGACCTCAGAGGCTGCAGTGCAGTGCTCTACCAACTGAGTTAAATCCCAGCCCTTTGTTACCATTATGTGGTCCTTATTGTTTTCCGGCAGCCATACCACTGTGGCATCTGATCCTGTCAGATCTCGGAAGCTAAGCAGAGTCGAGCCTAGTTAATACTTGGAATGGAGACCACCTGGGAACACCAGGTACTTGGTAGGCTTGGGAGAAGGACCTGGCAACCCACTTCCAGAAAAAACAATCAGCCATTGAAAACCCTATGAATAACAGAGAAGCACTAACAATACTGTTCCCTCTGTTGTACGTAGGGTCGCTATGAGTCAGATACCCACTGGATAGCACCTAACAATAACAACAGCAGATATTACTTTTACCCCTTTTGGGGGGAGATGGTATAGAGGACTATGCTACCCTCAAGAAAAAGAGATATTTCTACGCTGATACAAGATATTTTGAAGGGTGTCTGTTAAGTTATTACATAGGAACTTAAAATGTTATTTTTTTCTTTCTTTTTTCTTTTTTTCTATTTTCTTGTCCCTCCCCCCCGCAGTGCTGGGGATCAAACCCAGGACCTCACATGTCTAGTGCAAGTGCTCTACCACTGAGCTGCCCCCAGCCCTAAAATGCTACTTGCAATTTCTGGTTAGGTTTATAAAAACAGCCATTTTCCCTGTACCTAAACTTTTTATTTTTAAGTACTTTTTCACTTGGATCATTTTTATTTCACTGTAATATCTCAATATTCTCATCCCATTGTGGATCTTGAGAGAGATTGTGTTTCCATTTAAAATATATTGAGTCATAGAGTCCTGAATAGTCATCCCTCTGTACTAATAGGAAGTTCTGGTAGAAGAGAGGAAGGAGGGCCCCTGGCTCTGATGACAGACCACGTGTCTCTCTACGCAATTCCTTGTGCTCAGAACAGGGACCCTGAACCCACCTGGAACAGAACGGGCCAAATGTCGGAACAGGAGATCTTCCTGGATTTCCCTGTAGAAATTTCACTGTGGGCTTTCTTTAAAAAAGAAAAAAAAAAAAAAAAAAGAAAGAAAGAAAAAAGGGGAGGACTATCTTCAAAATTATTAACAACAAATTTGGGTGGTGATCTGAATATTCTTAGAAGTCATACAGTAGACGGTATTCAAACCCCATATGCTTTCTTGCTTGCTTGGATGTAGGGAGCTCTGTGTAATGTTGTACCCAGAAATATTCCCTAATTTGTGTTCCATTCAGATTTCATCTTCTTTATCAAAAATACATTGTCATGCCACATAAGCTAGGGAACTAAAATAGCTCTTGATGAATCAAATTTTTCATTAGGATATTTGAAAGCAAAAATCTCATTGTACTAGCACATTGCAGTGAGTGTGCTCTTTATTAATAATAATTAAATGCAAAGTAGTGCTAATTTAATGTTTTGTATGGAGTAGGTGTTGTTTCATATTAGCTCATCTTATCTCCACAACATTCCTGAGAAAGAGACTCTTATTTTCCCTATTCCACAGAGGAGAATCCTGGAACACAGAGGGTAAGCAAATTGCTGAAAGCCACACAGCTTTGTGGTAGCAAAAGCAGCGTGCAAATCCTGTTTGGTTCCATGCCTTGTGTTATTAGATGAATGGCTGTGTTAAAACTACGTTCTGGCCAGATTGTTAAGGTCTGGTGTGAAATAGCAGCCTTCATAAAAGGAGGAGTTAATTTATTAGTAGTGCTAGAAGTCAATGAGATACACAGCCATTGGCCATTTCAGTATTTTCCTAATGCGTAATCTCTCTCCATGTCTCTTGATTAAGGTTAAAGGCTTTTGTTTGATCTCCTGTATCAGTGTGTAATTTTCTTAGAATGAACTGAAAATTCATTTTTAATTGCACCCTGCCCAAACACGGAAGGCTAGGGGAGCCTCATCTGAATGCTCACACATTCATTGAGTCTAGAAATGTAGCTAATAAATAGAAACAAGGGATTTTGCGGCTAAGAGAACCTAGTGATTTCCTGGATGTTTTATATTTTTTGCTGTTCTTTCTAAATTAGCAGCTTTCACAACCTCAGGCAGGATGAAGACAAAATGTGTTGGAGTTCTCTCTGTTTCTCAGGCTTTTGCTAATGGCAGTTTTGCTATGTGTGGCCTTTTGCAGTTTAGCAAGTGGATAATCACTTGCTTGTTGCCCAGTGGTGGTGGTGGCACAAGAATGTCACAGCCATGGGGTGGGGGCGGGGCTGTCACTCAGCAGGGCCGGCCCCCACCTTCCTTTGGCCGTCTTGGGTGACAGCCTCCAAAAGTTCACCTCCCCCACCCCACGTGTCTCCCCACAGCAGCTTCTAATTGAAAGCTCTTGTTTGTGGAGCTGAATGCTAATAAGCGCAGGCCAGTGGAGCCCTGGGTCATGCATTCCGGGCGCCTGGCAGCTATGATTTTATTGCCCACTTAGCGGATGTATTAGAATCATTTTCTGGGCGCTCCCATTCAGAACAATGTCCTGTTGTTTTTCTTTTTAATCCATGTTATTTTTGTATGGGAAATGTCAGCTTCTGTGACCAACCATTAATGCAGAATGCAAACCTGTATCATGCAGAAAAGAACACGTTTCGTGCCGGCCCCAGCTAGGAGAGAAAGCTACAAAGTTGCCTGAGCTGCATGCACACGCTTAATATTCCTGTGCAGCGCAGGATGCTGGCCAATCAGTGGATCCCAGCTGCAGGGCAGAGAGGCTCACATCCCAGGCAGACGCTCTGGGCTTTGTTTTCTTGCGGGTTTCGGCTCTCCCTTTTCTGGAACTTTTGTTGTGCAGCCAAGGTGATATCAAAGCCTAAGTTCTCATCCACGGTCTCGCCTCTGACAGCCTCCCAGAGGGAGGGACGGGAAGCAGGTGCCGCTCTGGGGGTTGCAGTCACCCCCGCGTCTCTGCGTGGGGATGTGGCAGCCGGCTTGCGCCCTGGAGCCGGCATGGGACATCCTGGTGAGAGGATGCTCTGGGCTGATCTGGAAGGCACTCAGTGCTCTCCAGGTATTTTAAGAAACTTCAGTTTCTGTGCCCAGCACACAGAGGTAATTACAATGCGAATGCATCCCTGACCATGTCTGCACTGTGGAAAATAAAGCGCAAGCCCAGGATTGAAAACAATAAGAGGTCCGGGGACTCGATCTACCGCACACTTCATCTGGTGAGCACGTTTGCTGGTTCAGTTTGCACTCGCCTTGTTTACGTGATGGCTTCGCGGCGGAATTGTTTCCCAGCCCAACTGAGGATGCTTCTTGGCCAATTTCCCCCTATTTTATCCTTGGGCTCTCTAGATCCCCTTGCTGACAAAGGGTATACATGGTAGCTGTTTTGTGGAGGGTGGGAGTCAGCAGTTGGTGTGCAGTTGAATTTGCTTAGCACCTTTACATTGATGATGTGTTCTTTCGTACTTAAATGGCAGAGTGATGTAGTCTGCATTCTTCATGTTATACTAATTGTCGCTGGAGTTTTTTCTCTCTCTCTTGGCTACTGAGATTCTGAGTGTACTTGGTGTTAGATGGATGAAGCCCTTTCATCCCTCTCAGACTGGGAACTGGAAAGTCTGGGTGTTCAGCAAGCAGTTGGGAAGGAGGATGCTCAGCTTGCCTCCTTCTATGAAGCCTTAGGTGCTTTTGACTTTTTCTGCCGCCTTGGGGAGGAGGTGGGTATAGGAGTGTTGGCTCAGGTGATTCATTAATAGCTTAATGTTAACTGACCGATTCTGACAGGTCAGTTCCCATAGTCAATGTTAACTCTAGTAAGAAAATGTGGTGGGCTAATGGTGAGAAATAATGCAACAAGATCAAATCAAGCTTTTTAATACGTTAGTACTACTGTCAGAATCTGTTGACCCCTAATTTATGTCATTTAATAAAACTTAAACTTTCACAATGAGTGAGCCTGGCTGACCCCAGGAAGTCTTTGTCCTTTTCTGGATGTCTCTTCTTTGAAGTCTCAAAAAGAGACCAAAATGGTGATAAGAGCATTATAGGAGCTACCACTGTATATAACGGGCTTTAAAATGATGGAGTCCATTGCTTTGGTGTTTGTCCCTTAAAAAAAAGCTTAAATAACTGCTGTAAGATTTAAGGCCACTCTTGCCCCTTTTAAATGTGTAGGATGTGTTAACTCGGTCAGAGTCAAAGCACGGTTTTAGAACTCAGTTCATCTGGAGGCAGAAATTGCCTTTAGTGGTTGCATAACAGGAAGCGCTTAAACAGCTGGGTCGCTTGAGTTGATGATATGTTCTTAAAAGTCTGCCCCCCTCCTGTTTTGTACTTTTCTTTTTATCTTCCAGAGGGGGAAGGAGACATTATAAACACCAAGCTTCACGCTGGCCCCAGTAAAGTGGCCCATTTCCTCTTGCCTTGTCCTTACCTTCCCTGTCCTCTGGTTGGGTAACTCTTAGGCCAGCCAGACAGGCGAACGGGCTCTGCAGCCCTTGGACTGTTTAGTGTTCTCTGGTTTCCAGAGTGGCAGATAACAATCCTCAAGTAGAGAGAGTCTTGTATTTTCCCCACTGGAGGAATTTTGGCCACCCACTCCTTGCCCCAGAGCCAGGGGACTTGTTGGCTGCAGGGGAGCATGCTGGGAAACTCCCACCCGGCTGCCTTGCTGAGCACTTATGGCCACAGTGCCTGGAGTAGGTGTGACCTTGTCACCACCTGCTAGTGCTGAAGCGGGCAGAGCCCCACCCACATATCCCCCTCCACACTGCCCCATGACCAAGCTGCACCCAGAAGGTCCACGTGGACTTTGACCTCCATTAGAAGTTGGGCCACAATAAGGGGCCTCCGGGAGAGAAGGAGGTTTGGAAGTGAAGTCCTCATATGTAAGATCTCAGCCTGAGAGTTATTCACATTTCCTGTGAAGGACATTTTGGGGATGATGTTTTAATAAAACAGAGTTCTCCAACTCTGTGACATCCTTTTAAGTTAATTCTTTCCAAGCAGATACTTAGGAGCCTCATAAATAACACTCCTTCACAATATTTATATCTATTATAACTTGTAATTCTGTGTCGTTGTTGTTAGGTACCGTTGAGTTGGTATCCGACTCACCTTGACCCTACATATAACCGGGGAAACACTATTGTCAGTGCTTCTCTGCCATTCAAAGGGTTTTCAATGGTGGATTGATTTTTGGGAGTGGGTTACCCGGTCCTTCTCCCAACCCTACAGCACCTGGTGTTCCCAGACAGTCTTCCATCCGATTACTAACCAGCCCTGACCCTGCTTAGCTTCCGAGATCTGGCGGGATCAGATGCCGTAGGGCTATAGCTGCAGGCAGTGATTCTATGGTACTGTTTTATTCTTTATTTAGAATGAGATCAGAGTTTCTTCTCAGATGCTGGACCCAGGAGTAAATGCATAGGTAGCAAAGGCAAGCTAGAGCAAGGGAGATTTTTATTGAGATGACAGACAAAGCTTCTGGAGGGGTCTCAACTGGGTAGCTGAAGTGGAGCTGTTGTCTAGGGGTTTTTATGGTCTCTCTCTCTCTCTCTCTCTTTTTTTTTTTTTTTTTGCGGTATTGGGGGTTGAACCCAGGGTCCTGCACTTGCATGCTTTGCAAGTGCTGTACCACTGAGCTGTACCCCCAGGCCATTTTTTTACTTTTTGAGACAGGATCTCACTAAATTATGCAGACTGCCTCTGATCTCGAACTTGAGATCCTCCTGCCTCTGACTCTTGAGCTGCTGGGATTACAGGTGTGCACCACTGTGCCCAGTTATGTTCTCTTTCTTTGGGCTGGACTTTTTGATCTAACTTCAGTAGACCGATCCTCAGTCAGGGCATACCTGTATATTGGTCCAGTAGAGTTAAAAGGCAGTTGTCTCTACTGTTTCTACATGAAATTGACTGCCTGCAGCCATACCACTGTGGTATCTGATCCTCTCAGATCTCGGAGCTAAGCAGAGTTGGGCCTGGTTCATCCTTGGGCGGGAGACCATCTGGGAACACCAGGTGCTGTAGGCTTTTGAGAAGGACCTGGCAGCCCACTCCTGAAGCAATCAGCCCTTGAAAACCCTATGAATAGCAGAGAAGCACTGACATAGTGCCGGGTGTGGCACACTGTCAAGTAGTGTTTCATCTGTTGTACACAGGGTCCTTATGGGTGGGACTCAACTCCACGTCACCTAGCAACAACAGAAATTGATTAGCGAGGTGCCTGCAGGCCAGGTCATGGGACTTGTTCTCAGAAGAATGGGACCTGATCTGCTGACTGTTGACCAGGTCACTACCGGTTTCCTTTTAAAGAATGGGACTTAAGCTGGGCACAGTGGCGCACTCCTGTGATCCCAGCGGCTTGGGAATTGGAGGCAGGGGGATCACAAGTTTTAGACCAGAGGCAGTCTGCGTAGCTTAGCAAGACCCTGTCTCAAAAAAGTAAGAAAAAATGGGCTAGGGGTGCAGCTCAGTGGTCCAGCACTTGCAGAGCATGCAAGCACAAGGCCCTGGGTTTAACACCCAGTACCACACACACACACACACACACACACACAAAAAAAAAAAAAAAAAAAGAATGGGACTTAAGAGAATGAAATGCATGTGGTCTGACACCAAAACTTAGGTGACCAACTTGGTTGGTTGGTGACTGCCTTGCCTCGGTGGTTCCCTATCTCCAGGCCCCATTTCCCTGAATCTGCCTGAAATTTACTAACTCCTATCAAAATCACATGTATTGATAGTAAAGCAATTTCATCTCTTAGGACCCATTGCCTTGGGACACACCTGAAAGTGTACCTAAGCCAGTGAGCAGGCTTGCCTAGGGCAGGATGGCTCTGTCCCCTGCTCTACTTAATAAACCCTCCAGACTAAGTCTCCTTTAGCACAGGAATGGGTCTAACAAGAGAGGGATGCCTGAGTCTCTAAACTCCCCAGCGAGGGCCCAAGGGAGTTTTTGACTGTCCCCTAGAATGCCAAGACACAGTGGTCCCCTCTTATCTGTGTGGTATATATTCCAGGACCCCCGGTGGATGCCTGAAATGGTAGATAATACTGAACCTTCTAAGTATTATGGTTTTCCCTATATCTGAGATAAAGTTTAACTTGTAAATTAGACACAAGAAGAGATTAATGACAACTAAGAATAAAACTGCCTGCAGCGGTAGCCCTGTGGCATCCGATCCCGTCAGATCTCGGAAGCTAAGCAGGGTCGGGCCTGGTTAGTACCTGGATGGGAGACCGCCTGGTAACACCAGAAGCTGTAGGCTTGGGAGAAGGACCTGGCAATCCCCTCCCAAAAATCAATCTGCCATCGAAAACCCTATGAACAGCAGAGAAGCACTGACAATAGTGTTTCCCCTGTTGAACAGAGGGTCGCTATGAGTCGGATACCCACTTGATGGTACCTAACAACAACAACAAGAATAAAACTATCTGCAGCCAGAGCCCTGTGGCATCTGATCCCGTCAGATCTCAGAAGCTGGGCAGGGTGGGGCCTGGTTAGTACTTGGATGGGAGACTGCCTGGGAACACCAGATGCTATAGGCTTGGGAGAAGGACCCACTCCCCAAAATCAATCAGCCATTGAAAACCCTATGAACAGCAGAGAAGCACTGACAATTGTGTTTTGCCTGTTGTACGTAGGGTTGCTATGAGTCGGATACTGTCTTGATGACACTTAACAATAACAACAACAACAAGAATAAAACAGGGGGCTGGGTTTTAGCTCAATTAGCAGAGTGCTGCTCTGCACGCTGATGCCCTGGGTTCAATCCCCAGCTCCACAAAAATGGGAGAAGGGCCTGGCAACCCACTCTCCAAACAATCTGCCATTGAAAACCCTATGAATAGTGGAGAATCATTGACCACTGATGTAGTGTTGGGGAGTGTTTCCCTCTGTTGTACATAGGTTGCTATGACTTGGACTCAACTCAGCGGCACCTAACAACAACAACAACAACAACAACAACAACAAGAAAAAACCAGAACAATCATAACACATAAATTATATAAAAACATAAGGACATAAAATATAATATACTATAATGAAAATTTTGTGAATGTGGTCTCTGTCTTTCCTGAAACAGCCAAGACACATTTTAATATCTTGAGACATCAAGTAAGTAAAACTTCACAAAGTGAACCCCAGGATAAGGAGGGACTACTGTATTTCCTGATATAAGGCAGGGCTTGGTTGGGGCATTGATGGAAGAAAGGTTGGTGGCGCAGCTGCTGGGAGTGAAGTGTGGGGGAGAAGCAGCCGAGTGCCAGCCCCATCCCACCCACCTAAACTCCCCTGCGGACCCCTTAAAGTGAGCATGTCACCCCTCAGAGGCAGGGTCTCCTCAAGAGCCAAGGCAGCTGCCTTGTTCACACTCTTGAAAATGGAAATCTCAAAGTATTTTTGGTATCACCAAGGAAACAAGAGCCCAGAAACTCCATCCAGTGTTGTTAGGTGCCCTCGAGTTGTGTCTGACTCATAGTGACCCTCGTTGTTGTTAGGTGCCCTCAAGTCGCTATCCAACTCATAGCAACCCTCATAGGGTTTTCAATGGCTGGCAATCCCGAAGCACTCAGCCATTGAAAACCCTATGCGGGTCGCAGTGAGTCGGATACCGACTCGAAGGCACCCAACAACAACAACAACATAGTGACCCTTATAGGGTTTTTCAATGGTTTGTTTCGGGATTGCCTAGGGAGTGGGTTGCCCCATCCTTCTTCCTTTTTTTTTTTTTTTTTTTTTTTTGCGGTGCTGGGAATTGAACTTGGGACCTCAGAGACTGCAGAGTGGCGCTCTACCAACTGAGCTAAATCCCAGCCCCGACTCCATCCCATACCTCTTATCGTTGAATGGAGGTTTGGCGGTGAATGGCAATCCGTTCAGTGAGGTGTGCGTGGGAAGCCCAAAGGGAAGTGTCTTTTGGAATATCCTGCCTTTGGTATGTGTCAGAGTCCATGTTTATAACTTTTGCCTTTCCGGAAGTCAAAGGATGTGCTTAGGGCAAAATACAAAGACATTGATTTCATGTGGATCATTTGTCTAAACGATAAAAGCGCAAGAAGGTGTCTTCTGCCGTTGCTGGGACTGCAGTGATAGATGTGTTTGACCTGGGTAGTGGCTTTACTATTGTTTGCAGGTCAGAAAGCTGTGATGACAGATGGAGCAAAGGTTCTAGTTATACCTTTGTTGTGTTGGGTTCCTTTGTTGGGTATTAAATTAAAGCAGCAAAGGAGAGTTTGGGATAGGATGTGGGGGGAGGCCAGGAAAGTTGATTGCCAGTTGTTGCCATCATCTGTCTCTGGGGGTTTTCATTTTCATGAGCATTTTTATTTCCTCATGCTAACTGTGCTATAATAAATTGCCTATTACAGTTATCGTTGGATCATGGAAAAGAGACTTGAACATTTTGTTAAAATGGGTATATTCAGTTTTCGTTTTCATGAGAAAGCCCTTTTGACTATATAAAGATGACAAATCCTATTATAACTAAATAAGATTATATAATTTATTTCTACATAAACAAGCTGTGATTAAAAACAGTCTCTCTGTTTTAATAATCTTTTGGAAGTATAGCCTTGTAGAGTGAATCCAAACCTTGCATGATTGTAATCTGCATCTGATTTTGTAGCCCTCTAAACCTGTTGAGAGGGTGCATATTAGATTCGAGAATATACAGTAATTCACGTATCATACGATTCACCCTTTTGAGTGGCTTTTTCCACAGCCACCTAAGGGGAAGTTCTTTGTGGGGTTATTCAATGTCTGAAACACACAGTTCCGTAAGGAATATTGAATAGTGCCATGACCGTTGACTTACACTTTCTCGGAGGGTTAGTGGTAGCAACAAATAAGCTGTAACAATTATAAGAGAGTTAGAATAATGGCTGTGTGGATTTGGGTCCTGGTTCTATTCTTTCCTGCCATGATGTTACTGCAATACATCCTTGATAGGTTCTGATTTTCCCTGTTCTTGTTCATGTTTTTTTCTTACTTGCATATGCTAATGAGAGACAGACTCCTTAGTGTTAGCCACCTTCCTCTGTGTTTTTAAAAATTGCCCAATAGAATACACTTGGGTTTTAGCTTTCTTGCCTTATACACAAATGCAAGCCTTCACTTGACCTCTGTGTATCAGCTATTGTTTTGGGGAGGATTCTCATGTTCTTTCTGGGTCATACAGAAGTAATTCTTTACGTGCTCCAGTATTTCCTAGAAATAAATGGCTGGTGCCTAGAGTTGAATTATGTAGTAGAAGCAGGGAAGAGAAATTCAAGAATGCAGGAGGTTCCATACAATATTTATAGAGGTATTCTCGGTCAAATAAACTATATTTTGTGCTCCAAAATAACTTCTGGAGCAATACTATGTTGTTGTTGGATGCTGTCAAGTCAGTGTCCAATTCACATTGACCCTACGTACAACAGGGAAACATTATTGTCAGTGCTTCTCTAATTTTCATAGGGTTTTCAACGGCAGATTGTTTTTTGGGAGCGGGTTGCTAGGTCCGTGTCTCCCAAGCCTACAGCACCTGGTGTTCCCAGGTGGTCTCCCATCCAAGTACTAACCAGGCCCTACCCTGCTTAGCTTCCAAGATCTGATGAGATTACATGCCACAGTGATACGGCTGCAGGTGGAGCAATTCCATAGAGAGCTTTAAAAAATACTGGTATCTGCATATCCCCCCACAGAGATTCTGATTATAGTGTTCCGAGCTACATACTGGACATTGGGGTGGCTTTTTCCACACCCACATAAGGGGAGATTGTTTGTGGGGAATATTCAGTGTCTGAAACACACAGTGTCTGAAGCTCCCTGGTGATTCTTTTATGTTCCAAAGTGGAGAACACCTATCTCCCCAATTTTGGGGTCATGCTTTGGAGAGCTGTTGTGCGTAACAAGATAGGTTGGGATTTTAGAATCCTCCACACAATTGGATAACAAAATCTTGGGCAACCCTTACAGTCTTCACTTGAATCACCTCTTCTTGAGGGTGGGTGGGAACTGAGTCTGCAGGTAGGCCTGTTTCTTATTTGCATATACTAATGAGAGACAGACTCCTTAGTGTTAACTGCCTTCCTCTGTGTTTAAAATTTGCCCCATGGAATACACTTGGTTTTAGCTCTTTTGCTTTACACACAAGTGCAAGCCTTAACTTGACCTCTGTGTACCAGCTTTTGTTTTGGGAAGTCGTCTCTGGACCATACAGAAGTAATCCCTTCCCTAGAGAGGAATTGTACTTTTCTACTTTTGGAAAATCTGGAGAGAGACGAACTTTTTGGTGTTTTGAGACAAAGTCTTGCTATGTAGCTCAGGCTGGCCTGGAACTCACAATGAAGCCCAAGCTGGCCTCAAACTTGTGATCCTTCTACTTCAGTCTCCCAAGTACTGAGATTACAGGTGTGTACCACCAGGCCTGCCTGCCTTTTTTTTTTTTTTTTTTTTTTTATATGTGTGGGTATCTGTTACTTAGAGTTGCCTTGGTGTCAATTTTTAATTGTTGTTGTTAGGTGCCGTCAAGTCATATCCGACTCATAGCAACCATCATAGGATTTTCAATGGCTGATTGTTTTGGGGTTGCCTTGGGAGTGGATTGCTACGTCCTTCTCCCATTTTTGTGGTGTTGGGAGTCAAACCCGGAACCTCAAAGACTGAAGAGCAGGTGCTCGCTCTACCAACTGAGCTAAATCCCAGCCCCTATCAGTGCTTCCCTGCTATTCATAGGGTTTTCAATGGCTGATTTTTGGGGGGAGTGGGCTGCCGGGTCCTCCTCCCAAGCCTACAGCACCTGGTGTTTCCAGGCAGTCTCCCTTCCAAGGACTAACCAGGCCCAACCCTGCCTCGCTTTGGAGATCTGACTGGATCAGACACCACAGTGCTATGGCTGCACACTCAATTTTTAATAGAGACAAGGAAAAGTTGTCATCTATGAGTGCAATGGAAGTGGATAGCGTACTGAACGGAGTTGGATAATTAGTTGCCTTGTGCTCTGTATGAGATATGGTTAACTTTTGTGTTTGTTTTCTGATTTATCAGCGTCTCGTGGAATAAGATGATAGGCTTTGGGCTGGGGATGTAGCTCAGGGGCAGAGTACTTACCCAGCACACCTGAGTCCCTTGGTTCCATCCTCAGCATTGCCCCACCTCCACCCCCTACCCCCACTAAGAAATCACAGCCTTTGAAGCAAAACTACCTGGTTCCAATCCCAACTCGGTCACTCACTTACCTGTGTCATCTTGAATCAGTCACTTAACCTCTCTGGGCCTCATTAGTCCCAGTGGTTAACTGGGAATGATAATAAGCCTTCATTACCATGCGGGAAGATGAAGTGCATCAGACCAGCGCCTGACAGGTGGGGCGCACACACATCCGGTAGCGCTTGTGATCGCGGTGGTTGTCGGCACCAATTGCTCTCTCGTTAAGTGTGGAGCACTGTGGGAAACACGAGCTGTAGTTCCCATGTGATGGCTCATTAACCAGAACAAAACGCCTTAGGGGGGCCGGTGCCAGGCGAACCCTCTAATGAGAGATAACTGCATCTGCCTTGTCTTCTCCACTGCGCTCCGAAGAGCACAGAACAGGTGGCCGCGTTTTGCCGCAGTCTGCACGAGATGAACCCCTCTGACCCGAGCCCGTCTCCTCAGGACGCCACGGGGCCTCAGCTGGCCACCATGAGACAGCTGTCGGATGCAGATAAGCTGCGCAAGGTGATCTGCGAGCTCCTGGAGACGGAGCGCACCTACGTGAAAGTACGTCTCCCCCTGCAGGCCCTGCCCTCCCTCCTCTCCAAAGAACTAAGCCGTGTGTCTGCACTGCTTCTGTCCAACAAGGTCAAATCATGGGAACGGAGAGTTGTCTTGGTCCGTCCAAAGGAATTTGGCCTTTATTCTGAACGTTATGATCTCCTTTTGAATTTTAAGGAAGCACATCAATTCTTAGAGCAGTAAGAATTAGTTGATATAAATATGAATTGATATGTACCGATGAATACTGAATGATTGATGAATGTTAAGAGATCCTTCTGACCTTTCTAAATGTTGTTGTTAGGTGCTGTGGAATCGGTATCCGACTCATAGTGACCCTACCTACAACAGGCGAAACACTATTGTCAGAGCTTCTCTGCTGTTCATAGGGTTTTCTATGGCGGATTGATTTGGGGGGTGGGTTGCCGGGTCCATCTCCCAAGCCTACAGCATCTGGTGTTCCCAGGCAGTCTCCCATCCAAGTACTAACCAGTCCTGACCCTGCTTAGCTTCTGAGATCTGATGGGATCAGATGCCACAGGGCTACTGCTGCAGACCTTTCTAAATATATTGTATTGCTAATACTAAAATTGAATTTTTTTTTAATTGAGGGCATATATGTGTATATTCTAACTTGAATCTAGGTAGAAGTGTGTTAGGTTTGTTTTCTTTGTGTTATCACTTGTTCTGATGTTTAGTTACATTCCCCAAGTGAAATCTGTATGATCATTTTAATGATCTATGTTAGTCTAAAATTATGGTCCTCAGGCCAAGTGCAACCTGCTGCCTGTTTCTACAAATAAAGTTTTATTGGAACATAGCCATGCTCATGCCCATGCCTGTTTTTACAAATAAAGTTTTATTGGAACATACCCATGCTCATTCCTATATATAGCACCTCTGTCTGCTCTCAAAGTATAACATGAGTTAAAGAGTTATAGCAAAGACTATGTGGCTTACAAAGCCTGAGATATTTGTAGAAGAGGTTGGCCTATTCCTATGTTGATACACCTTAGTGGTTGTATTGTTAGTATTTGGAACATAAACTGTTTTTTTCTACTTTAGATTCTTTTTCTTTTTTCATTTGAAACAAAGTTATGAGTTTATTAGGTACAGGCTTTAAGAGTAAACATGGGTGCTCATAGAAAAAAGAATCATATTACATGTCCAAAGCATGAATGCAGGCTTCTCCAGTGAGAGAGAGGAGCCTCCTTTAGACCCTTTACAGACTTTCAGGTATACTAATGTGGCATTCTTTCACCTTACAGGACTTAAACTGTCTCATGGAGAGATACCTGAAACCTCTTCAGAAGGAGACTTTTCTCACCCAAGATGAGGTATGGTGGGAACTGCCTTCACTTGGTGAGGCTCACACTGCAGTCTGCCTTGCTGGGAAAGAGGAAAGACTAAGGAACATTCATCATACTGAACACATTTTGAATTCATTTAGTTGTGATGAATAGGTCAAGTATTACCTATTAAGCTTTGGCATACACTTGTAGAATAAGGAGCTGCCCTTCCTTCGAGTAGTGAGATAAATATCCTAATTGATAAGTATTGATAGAAAAATCTTGCAATCAGGTACAAATAAAGTTTCTGACTCGTGAAAGATGCCTGGCATGGTGTACACCTGGAATCCCTGCCCCAGGAGGCTGAGGCAGGAGGATTGGGAGTTTGAGGCCAGCTTGGGCTACGTGTTGAGACTGTGGGTTTTGTTTCTTTTTTCTTTTTCTTTTTCTTTCTTTCTTTCTTTTTTTTTTTTTTTAGGATGGGTAAATTAAATCCTTTTTCATTTTTCAGCTGGATGTGCTCTTTGGAAATTTAACCGAAATGGTTGAATTTCAAGTAGAATTCCTTAAAACTCTAGAAGATGGAGTGAGACTAGTACCCGACTTGGAAAAGCTTGAGAAAGTCGACCAATTTAAGGTAAGCTTGACTCTTAGGTAATGTACAGCTGCCTAATGTCACTGCTCAGTTATCTTATGGACCAAGTTGAGCATTAGTTACATTCCCCAAGTGAAATCAGTGTGATCATTTTAATGATCTATATCTTAGTCTAAAATCATGGTCCTCAGGCCAAGTCCAGCCTGCTGCCCGTTTTTACAAATAAAGTTTTATTGGAACATAGCCATGCTCATGTCACTGTTCAGTTATCTTATGGGCCAAGTTGAACCCCAATAGCCCATCACAGAGGACTTTATGCTCTTTTGTGTGTTCTGGTGCCCATGGCATTGATGTCTTCATTGGACTGCCCAGTGGGGGAAGTTCCTAGAGGGAGTTGGAGGGAGAACTGAGTTCTCTTGCTTGTCTGGCTAAGGGAAAAACAGTGCTATTGACCCGTGTTAAACTGACTTCATCTGCTGGCTTCTACTTGGGAAGATGTGCCAACCTTGACCTTTTGTTTTGTTTATGAGGGAGGCCTTTAATATATCAGCTATTAGCAAATGAAAATAGCACCTCTGGTCTCCAGATAAGCAAATTAATTCATCCTGTCCTGGGAAACTTCTCTGAATGGCAATGCTTATTATCCAGGAGGAAGGCAATCTGCTAGGCTGCGGGGTCCTTGCAGCCTTAATGAGGATGGATGACTAGCGCCTTGGAAGGGAAGCTCACAGCTTATTTCCTCTTCCCTGGTCGGCTTTCCTTTATTGCTGAGATTTCCTGTGCCGAGCTGCCAATTGGCAAAACTCATTGACGGATGTATTGGCTCCCAAGTCACCCTTGTGTACTTTTAAGAAGCAGACTGAGGTATAATTGAAAAATCCTGCACTGTGCAAATTTAAAGTATACAGGCTGATGGATTGTGTATAACACACACACACACACACCAGGGAAGCCATCAACATAGTCAAGACAGTGAACATAATCCTCACCCCTGAGAATTTCTTCCTGCGCCTATGTGATTTCTCTCTCCTACCTCTTTCTTGGGCTGTGATTTAGCTCAGTTGGTAGAGTGCTGCGCTGCAGTCTCTGAGGTCCCGAGTTCAATTCCCAGCACCGCAAAAATGGGAGAAGGACCTGGCAATCCACTCCCAAGGCAATCCCGAAACAGCCATTGAAAACCCTATGAGGGTCACTGAGTCGGATACCGACTCGACAGTACCTAACAACAACAACAACAACAACCTCTTTCTTGCCTGCAGCCATAGTCCTGTGGCATCCGATCCCATCAGATCTCGGAAGCTAAGCAGGGTTGGGCCGGGTTAGTGCTTGGATGGGAGACTGCCTGGGAACACCACGTGCTGTAGGCTTGGGAGAGGGACCCAACAACCCACTCCCAAAAATCAATTTGCCATTGAAAACCCTATGAACAGCAGAGAAGCACTGGCAGTAGTGTTTCCCCTGTTGTACGCAGGGTCACTATGAGTCGGATACCCAGATACTGACTAAACGGCACCTAACAACAACAGCAACAACAACAACAACAACAACAACAACTTTTCCTACTTCCTGCCCATAGGCAACTGGGCTCTGCTTCTGTGGCTGTAGCTGTGTTCACATAAGTTTGGTGACATTTCCTCCTGGGAATTTGCAGCGTGCCCCAGCCAGTGACTGGCCTTCCAATTTATAGAACAGCCTTTTCTTTTTTAATTGTGATTGTGGCTCAAAGTATAACAGTGCCTCGGGGTGTCTAGCAGCTCCTGCCGATGCCCTCCAAGTAAGCAGAAGAGGAAGTGGGAGAACAAACAGAAAGAGAATTTAAGTCTCTGCTTACCACGTAGGCCAATTACATGTGGTCTAAAATAAACTGGTTTTTTTGGTCCGTAGATTATCAGAACTTTTTCTGCATGGTGCATTAGCTCTATTGCATGTTTGGGAGTCCCATTTTTTACTTGAACCCAAAACTTTACCTTTTTGCTTGGAACCTAACTTTTCATTCCAAGCCTAAATGAACAAAGCCCCTATGAACAAGGCTAGATCAATGGGAAGCTTACAGAGGATGCTTTTCTGAGGCTCATTCATTATTCATTCATTTATATAAAATGGGTGGGATGAAGAATATCCCACAGCAGGTGTATGCGTGTCCCAATAGGGAAGGCCTCCCCCAGTTTTGGTTCCCCTTGAGCAGGGTATATAGGCTGGCAAGATGACACCTAATTTCCATAGGGTAGCATGTGTCGGTCATTAGTATTACTCATGTACGTACCTGTTCCCTGGTAGAGGACAGGATGGTCTAGGAGAAGGTGGAGGTATTAATTGGGGAAGGTGGTTTCCCCTTTTCAAAGTGAGACTTTCCTACTTTTATCTGGCTTCTCACTTCTCCCTCCCCACAGGAACTCGTGAGAAAATTCAGGAGAGTTTTGCTTTTTCCAAAATATATTTCTTTTCTCACCAACATTCAATCATCTCAAATAGGGCATTCAAAGACCCAGACCTGGAAACCCCAGGGCATCACCACTGTCAATATCGAGAAGAAAAAATCTAATATCTATTGCACACATGTTAAGCCCACATACTCTCTTATAGCCTACAGCCATAACCCTGTGGCATCCGATCCTGTCAGATCTTGGAAGCTAAGCAGGGTCAGGACTGGTTAGTACTTGGATGGGAGACTGCCTGGGAACACCAGGTGCTGCAGGCTTGGGGGACGGACGTGGCAACCCACTCTCAAAAATCAATCCACCATTGAAAACCCTATGAACAGCAGAGAAGCACTGATAATAGTGTTTCACCTGTTGTACGCAGGGTTGCTATGAGTCGGATACCGACTCGACGGCACCTAACAACAACAACAACAACTTTCTTACAGTCAGTTTTAGGGGATCAGGGAGCAAAGCCCAGCTCTAACAGGTGTGGACGAGGCTGATTCGCAGGGAGGGTCAGGAAGATGTGGGCTCCTTGTCTCCTGCTAAAGAGGAATATGAACCAACTGTGCTTTTTCTCATTCCACCCAGAAAGTGCTGTTCTCTCTCGGGGGATCCTTTCTGTACTATGCCGACCGCTTCAAGCTCTACAGTGCCTTCTGCGCCAGCCACACAAAAGTCCCTAAGGTCCTGGTGAAAGGTAAGGCCTCCGAATGGCACAGGTGTGTCACTTGCCACTTCACATTCGTGTGGCTGACGGTGGCTGACGGCTTTTAGACAGAGTCGCTGATGGGCCAGAGAGGTGTTCCCACAAGCCACAGAGAAGATTCTTGAGAAGGGAAATGGGTTAATCATGTTATCAGTTTTCTTGCAATGAAAGTTCTGACTCAGCCATTTGGAGCCAGAAAAGATGGGTCATCTTGCAGTTCTTTAAAAATACGTGCATTTTAAAAATGTCTGCTTTATTCCTATTTTTCACTAATTTCTGTTATAATCAACCATACTAGATATACCTTTTTTTGTGTGGAATTCCATCTTTCCTTTACCTGTTTTTGTCCCTGGGGGTGTGGTAACACCTCCTGACTTCTCTACTAAAGTTGTTTCAGTTAGTCACAAAAAAATTCCTCTAGTGGCAGTTTCGTTTTTGGTTTTGTTTTTTGTGCGATTCTGAAGGGTTGAACCCAGGGACTTGGGCATACTTTACAAGTGCTCTACCACTGAGCTGCATCCCCAGCCCCCTGTTTTATTTTTTATATTGAGACAGGGTCTCCCTAATTTATGCAGGCTGCCTCTGGCCTCAAACTTGCAATGATCCTGCCTCTGCTTCCTGAATCACTGGGATTATAGGCATGCATCATGGCGCCCGCCTTAGTTACAGCCATTCTGCACAGAACAGAGTAGAACTTTTTATTGGCAAGATACTTTTTCCTTCCGTTCTTCCTTTCTTCCTTCCTTCTTTCCTTTTTTCTTCCTTCCTTCCTTTCTTTCTTCCTTCCTTCTTTCCCTTTTTCTTCCTTCCTTCATTCTTTCCTTTTTTCTTCCTTTCTTTTCCTTCCTTCCTTCCTCCCTCCCTCCCTCTCTGCCTCCCTCCCTCTCTGCCTCCCTCCCTTCTTCCCTCCCTCCACTTTCTCCCTCCTTCTCTCCCTCTTTCTTTCCTTCTTTCTCTCCCTCTTTCCTTCCTTCCTCCATTTTCTTCCTCCTTCACTCCTTCGTTCATTCCTTCCTTCTCTCCCTCCTTCCTTCCTTCCTCCACTTTCTCCCTCCTTCTTCTTTCCTTCATTCCATCTTTCCTTCTTCCTTTCCTTCCTTCCCTCCTTTCTTCCTTCACTTTCTCCCTCCTTCTCTCCTTCTTTCCTTCCCTCCTTCTTTCCTTCTCTCCCTCCTTCCTTCCTTCCTCCACTTTCTCCCTCCTTCCTCTTTCTTTCCTTCATTCCATCTTTCTTCTTCCTTTCCTTCCTTCCCTCCTTTCTTCCTTCACTTTCTCCCTCCTTCTCTCCTTCCTTCCTTCCTTCCTTCCTTCCTTCCTTCCCTCCCTCTTTCCTTCCTTCCTCCCTCCACTTTCTTCCTCTTTCTCTTGCTTGCTTGCTTGCTTGGTTCCTTGGCCTTGCACATACTAGGCAAGTGCTCCACCACTGAGCTATATCCTCAGCCCAGATGTGTGAGTGTTCTGAGATGTTGAAACATTCGGAGACTCTCCAGAAAATCGCTGTGTTTCCCTAGTCCAACATATGGAAGTTAGTGATGGGTAAAAAGTTGACCTCATAAAAATAAGAAATACAATTATGGTTACTAGAGGCTGAGAAAAGTGTGGTGGGGGAAATAGGAAGAGGTTCATTAATGGGTAAAAAATACAGTTACAAGGAATAATTTCTAGTGTTCTATAGCACATTAGAATGACTACAGTTAACAATATTATGTATTTCAAAATAACCAGAAGAGAGATTTTGAATGCTTCTATCTCCCCAAAATAATAAATGCTTGAGGCGAGGGATATACTAATTGCTCTGACTTGATTATTAATTACATTGTGTGATATGTTGAAATATCACACTCTACCCAATGAATAGGTACAATTATCATATGTCAAATTAAAAATCCACTTCAGATCCAGGTGTGATGGTGCATGACTATAATTCCACCACTTGAGAAGCTAAGGCTGGAGGACCTCAAGTTCAAGTCTAGCCTGGGCTATGAGAGCATATCTCAAAAAAAAAAAGAGAGAGAGAGAGAGAGACGGGGGGCGGGGAGATACTTTTATTGAACAAAATGTTTTCATAAGTCAGTGTAATGCGTAATATATGTGTTTTATCCATTAACATAAAGATTCACACACACCATTGAAAAAGAATTAAAGAAACATTTCTTTGGTAAACAGTAGCATCAATAGAAGCTTTGGTTTCAAAGAGTCCCTGGAAAGTAGCCTACTATTTCTTAACATTTTGCTGTGGCTGCCAAGAGAACACCTGCTAATGAAGTCCCTGCACATGGGAATAATTTCCATGTGCTGTGTTTATATTTGCTACCAAAGAGAACTTGCGTGACTTAAATTTTATTTATTTTTGTGTGTGTGGTACTGGGGGTTGAACCCAGGGCCTCGCGCCTACATGCTCTGCAAGTGCTGGATGACTGAGCTGTACCCCCAGTCCATTTTTTTACTTTTTGAGGCAGGGTCGTGCTAAGTTACACAGACTGCCTCTGGCCTCGAACTTACGATCCTCCTGCCCCGCCTCCCGAGCCACTGGGATTACTTGCGTGCACCATCGCGCCCAGCTGCTTGACTTAATTTAAAACCTATTGTGGGAAATATTAGTATACTGCAGCTCTCTGGATAGTAAAAGTGCCTGCTCCACATAATGACATAGAATGGTAGTGATAGTCTACGTGGTAGGGTTCTAGGGATTTCCTTGTCATGCTGTCTGATCTTAACCATGTCTTCACACATGACGTATTATTCCTATAGTTCTCTGTATGTTTCTTCTGAAACCTTTATTGATTGCTAATTGTTGTCAGATTATTAAAGTAACTATTTTAGAGTGCTTTGCTCTATAGTGAAATTATATACCCATAACTTTCCTTTGGGCCATTGGTGCTTTTTTAAATCACTCAATTAGGTTAAATTCTGCCCCCGTGGATTTTCTTAATTCAGTAACTTTATTTTTTGCACCTGAAAATACTATACTGTCATTCAAAACTATCCCTTAGAACAATAGGCATGACCTAAATTTTTCTAATTGCCAAATGAGCCAAGACGATGAAGAGACCTTTGAGATCTGGGCAGAGTACATGTCTCTAATTCTTAACAGACTCACAGCTGGGTTGGATGGGAGCCAAACCACAGCAAGCACCATGTGCTCCCCCTCTGATTAAAAAAAAACTGTACCTCCTGTCTTAGAGACCCAGGGCCATGTTTTCAGATGTGGGATTTTGCTGGGTGTGCTGGGAGGTGGCATTCCTAGGCCCCCTCTAGATGTGGTGAGGCATTGGGAGCCATGGAAGCCGTGGTTTCCCCATGCATCCCCTTGGCTCTGGGTCTTTCCTGGCTCATCGGCCCATGAGTCATTCACTCCCATTGTTTTTTCTCTTCTGGAATTTCTTTGAAAGAAGGCAAAATGACAGCTGAGCCCATGGAGTCTGATTCTTCCTAATGGGACTTAAGAGAGGCGGAAAGATTATGGCCTCGCCAGGTCTTTCCCTCCATGATTGCTGTTTTCCTTAATTGGACGAAAACAGAAGACTCTGATTTTCGGACGCCCTTTTACAATAGCTGTGGTTTTAACTCACCCTCCTAACCTCTGGGGCTGGAAATACATTTTAAAACACGTATGCCCACTGGATTTAATAGGAAAAATTATTATTCATTTATTCGAGAACTGTCAAGTTTCCCTGACATGCCAGGTGCTGTCATGGAAAGTACTGAATCCCTGGAGGGCCCTGTCTCATTTCTGACGGGCAGATGTCATCAGGGTGGATATGTAGGCTATGCATGTGAAGGATGTGTGTGTTCACGGGTCCCTTGTGTTTGTTTCCTGGTTTATCGTAAAGGATACACCACAGGAATAGTCAAATGGGAGAGGTGCATAGGGCAAGGTGCAGGGGTGAGCCTCGAAGCGCACATCCCAGCTCTGGGTGCACCAGCCTCCCATAGTGCAATGTGCTCACCAGCCCAGACACTCTCCACGTCCGCTGTTCTCGCTGAGCTGTATGGTCCCTCTCTTTTGCTGTATTTCACCCTCCCAGACACCACTGTGCACCTGGAAGACATTAGCCATTTTCCTAATTATCCCCTGGCAGGTACGATGCTGCTCTTTGGAGGGCCCCACAATTCCCCAGGGCTGCTTGCCAGCCCATCTGGGACACAGATGAAAGCGATGCTGGGGAGGGAGATGCCGCCTAAGAGCCCTTGGGTCGGTTCCCCTAACGGAGCACTGAGTTTACATTGAACAGATCTCTGTGGGAGTTCCAGCCTCGCTCTGCTCCGCTTTATCAGGGAGGTGAGGTGCTGCTGCCTCTGTGTTTTCCTGGCTTTTTTTTTTTTTTTTTTTTTCCCCAAAAGAGGCTCCGGCAGCAGTGAACTGCTAGAAAGCTTAAGAAAAGCAGGGTAAGGTTAAGAAAAGCATGGCTAAGATGTAGGTTCTGTGATTACTCAGGTGTGGCAAGGCCAGCAGGTCAGGAGATGCTTATTGTAGTTTGTCACTCACCGGGCCCAGGAGGAGGGGTGTGTGTGCCCCACAGGGGAGCATCAGGGTTGGTCAGGAGGTGCAAGAAAGAAAGCCTGTGGGCAGGAGCCTTCGTTGTGGTTTCCAAGGCAAAGAATGAGTAGGGCTGGGAAGCAAGGTTAGCAGTGCTAGCTTGAACTGGGGAAGTGGGCTCCGGGCTGTGGTAGATGCTGAGTTGTGTGAGACCTGCCTTGCATGAATAAGGACAGGGGACAGTGACCCAGAGGGTCAGTGGCTCATACTCCAGTAGCCATGTGTGAGGACCCCAAGGTGATACCTATGGGCGACTCCTTTCCTGTCTGTAGAAACTAGGAGCCTCGGAGGAAGAGTCTGCCCAGGGTCAGTAAGGACCCAAGTGTCATGAGGATAAATAATGGTTTATCCAGGTGTCTAGGATTTACAAGTTCTGTTCAGCTCATCGACATCCCTGCCAAACAAACACATCAGGGTGACAGGCCCATTCTGAATGCCCTCCTCTCTTCCCATAGCCCCTCTCTGTGCAGTCCTATAAAAAGGCACCTTGGAGCCAGACGAGGTGGCGAACGCCTGTAATCCCAGCAACTAGAGGCAGAGGCAGGAGGATTGTGAGTTTGAGGCCAGAGGTAACCTGCATAACTTAGGGAGGCCCTCTCTCAAAATACTAAGTAAAATGGGCTGGAGGTGCAGCCCGGTGGTGGAGTGCCTTGGGTTCAATCCCCCAGTACCACCAAAAAATAAATAAAAATTAAAAAGAGACACCTTGGAATTAGAGCAAGAGAGCGAGAGAAGGGAGAGGCTGGGGCGTCATCCCACGCTGACAGCCCGCGTTCCAACCCCTGCAGCCAAGACGGACACGGCCTTCAAGGCGTTCTTGGACGCCCAGAACCCGCGGCAGCAGCACTCGTCCACACTGGAGTCTTACCTCATCAAGCCCATCCAGAGGATCCTCAAGTACCCGCTTCTGCTCAAGGAGCTCTTTGCCCTCACGGACGCCGAGAGCGAGGAGCACTACCACCTGGACGGTGAGCCCCGCCCCCTCCCCGCCCC
>VMDO01025530.1:0-28073 GCA_007922755.1 Pedetes capensis
GGGCCTGGTTAGTACCTGGATGGGAGACCGCCTGGGAACACCAGAAGCTGTAGGCTTGGGAGAAGGACCTGGCAACCCCCTCCCAAAAATCAATCTGCCATTGAAAACCCTATGAACAGCAGAGAAGCACTGACAATAGTGTTTCCCCTGTTGCACAGAGGGTCGCTATGAGCCGGACACCGACTCGACAGCACCTAACAACAACAACAACATTATTTTTGTCTCCTCTGTGTCTATCAGGTGTCTTACTGTAGGGGCTTGAATGTTGCTGTGATGCTAAAAGCTACACGATCAGTATTTCAGAAACCATCAGGGCCACCCACGGTGGACAGGTTTCACCTGAACTTCCAAACAAAGACAGACTAGGGAGAAGGACCCAGCAGCCCACACTCAAAACAATTAGCCACTGAAAACTCTATGAATAGCAGAGAAGCAGTGTCAAATATAGTCATGGAAAAATAAGCCAACCCAGCTGGAAGGCAGTCAAGAAACGACTAGGGAAGAGATGGCTCCTCAAAGTAGAGTCAACCTTAATGATGAGAACGGAGTAAAGCCCCTGGAACCTCCTTTTCCTGATGTGGCATGACTCAAAATAAGAAGAAATGTAGTGTCTGCAACATTGGGCTCAAACAAAAAGATCAGGTACATGGAACAGTGAGTATCAGGTAGTGTTTTGTTCTGTTGTACATACAGTTGCTATGAGTTGGACCCGACTTGATGGCACCCAATAACAACATTATTCTTGTATGTTGCATTTTGAAAAACAATATCAACAGTCATATGTTGAGTGTTTACTGCATAACTTATGTATATCAATATATTTAATATTTCTAGCAACTTATATTACATTGTACTACTGTTACCCTATCCCACACATAAAGAAAATTAACATGTGAAGAATTAACATGACGAATGGGAAGCCTCGATTAGGGGTTTGGAACTCACATTGAATAGATAGAAACAGTGATAATTTAGTTTGGGAGATAGAGAATGAAACTAGGTGTACACTAAAATCAAGGATTTGGCTTCGGAGGAGCCACACAGTGGACAGTAGCGGGACCACCACCATTTTGCCATCATGCAGACGGCAGATAGAATCCCGGAGACTCAGAAGGGACTTCGCACACACGCACTGACGGGGGCCGGACCCAACACAGAGTGCAACCTTGGCAGCACACTCTCACCCTGCCTGCGGGACACAAACTACAAATTCCAAGTGAGTCATTTGAGGTGGCACATGGAATCGCCATCCACAGAGGCCACAGAGGGAAAGGGGAAACCGGTGCCAGCGATACGCAGCTAGAGCTGAGCTCCCTCCCTCCTGTTGTGGAGGGTCATGTGTACAGACGCGATCTCCACAGACATATGGGCACACATATACCCGGATCCAAGACACACCAGAGGTGAGCCCAAGTCATCCCACTGCACTGTGGAGAAATCTGGGGTTTGTGGAGGAGACTGAGCCACACACGGACAGAATGCTCCTTTTTGGCAGAGCCTAGTGGCTCAATTAGCCACAAGCAGAGCAGTTTCCAGCGTGATCACAGCACACGGTCAGTCCTGCTACAGATTACCTCTGGGGTGGCCAGATAGCATCCCGCCCATGGGAGGATATGGTCCTCCCAAGTGGGCAGAAAGCCCTGCAATAAAAAATTCCATGATAGCAGCCATATTCCCCCCATGCTGTAGGTTTTGGGGAGGAAATTTCTGATTTGGGGAATTGGTGCCCACACTACGTGGGACAGGGAGAACTTCAGGAAGGACCCCACAGTTTCCATTGCCTCTGGAACAATACAATAGACACAGAATATTTCATGGAACAGTCTCTTTGGGCACTTGGTGTCCAACTTAAACCCAGGACATTGTGGGGCGGTCCACCATTATCTACCTAACACTAAACCAGACTGCTCCTGCAGATTGTGTGAAACCACTGCCACCCTGAGTTCTGTAGGGAGCACTGCTTCCTGCAGTATCGACTTCACCCAGTGGAACAGGGTGTCCACAGTTCAGATTCCACCTGCAAGAACATACAAGCACCTTTTTATTTATTTATTTATTTATTTATTTATTTATTTATTTTTCTGTACGGGGGTTTGAACCCTGCTTGATTTGTGGGTGCTGGACAGGCTGCACCCCCAGCCCATATTTTTTGCTTTTTGAAACAGGATCTTGCTGGGTTGTGCAGATCTCAGGCTTGCAAGCCTCCTGCCTCTGCCCACCAAGCCGCTGGGATTCCAGGTGTGCACCACTACACCTGACTAAAAGTGTTTTTATATGTATGTGAGAGCATGTATACGTGAGATCTGGAATTTTTTTTTTTAATACGGGGGTTTGAACCCAGGGTCCTGTGCCTGTTTGCTTTGTAGGTGTTGGACCGCCGCGCTGCACCCTGGGACCATATTTTTTGCTTTTTGAGACAGGGTCTCATTGGGTTGCACAGAACTAGGGCTTGTGTTCCTCCTGCCTCCGACCCCCAAGCCGCTGGGATTCCAGGTGTGCAACACCACACCCAACTACAAGAGCTTTTTTATATGTGTGTGGGAGCATGTATGTGTGAGACTTGTTTCTTTTATCTTTTTTTCTCTTTTTCCTTCCCATTTTTCTTCCTTTCTTCTTTTACTCGCTTCCCTTTTTCTATTCTCCTTCTCTATTTCTTAAGCTATGTATGTATCTTTGTTTTAATCATTTTTCCCTTAAATATTAACCTTAATTTTAAGTTTGACAGTAATTTCTATTGGCCTCTGTCCTCTACCTCCTCTTTCCCCTTCTTCTATCACCAGATCACCCCCTTTTTCTCACCCCATGGAAGAGAAACAAAATCTATTGCCTCCCTAACCCCTATTCCCCTTGGAGTTGGGCTGGTGGACTTAAGAGACAACCACACAAACCAAATAGCCGAGAATATACAAACCTTATAAGCTCTAATAAGCACCAGAGATTCAGCACCACACAATCTCAAAGGAATAGCAGAGGAAGAACTTCTGCATAACCAGGACAGACAAATTATATTTCCCAGACCATATTATGGGCAAACAAAGTAAACCTACAAAAACACAAAGGGGCAGGATGGATCTGAAGGCTCCACAGATAATAGCCCCCCAACAAATAACTCCAAGGGCCCTCAATTGTTAGAGATCTCTGATTCGGAGTTCAGAATCATGGTTATAAACATGCTAAGAGAAATAAAGACAAATACCACAAACACACTGGAGATAATCGAAAGGAAGGTCTCTCACTTGGAAGCCATTCTGTCATCCAAGTTAGAAATGATAAGGAAAAACCAAGCCACGTTGCTTGATACTCAATCCAAATTATCAGAATTGAACATGGCTAAAGAATCCTTTTCTTCAAGACTGGATGAATCTGAGCTAAGGATCTCTGAGGCAGAAGATGACATAAATGAGCTGAAACACAAGCAATTAGAAATGGAGTCAATGATAAAGGTTTTAAAGAAAGATTTCCAAGAAAACTCTGATAGAGTGAAAAAAAGAAATATAAGAATTATGGGTATGCCTGAACGAGAAGAAAGAATCACTGGAGGCCTTCACAACCTAGTAAATGATATCCTCAAGGAAAATTACCCAAAGATAGCACAGGAAATGGATATATACACCACTGAGACTTTCAGGACTCCTTTGAAGGATGACTTAAATAGATCATCCTCGAGACATGTCATCGCTCGTATGCTGTCATTAGAGACCAGAGACGCCATTCTACAAGCAGCAAGACAGAAGCCCCTTATTACATATAAAAAACAGCCAATAAAAATTACTGCAGACTTTTACATATCAACATTGAAAGCTAGAAAGGAATGGACACAGGTGATTCAAATATTAAGAAAAAAAAATCTCCAGCCGAGACTAATATATCCAGCAAAATTATTTTTGATAACAGATGAGGAATATAAGATATTTAATGACATTGAAGCTTCTAAACGACATGCAACCACCAAACCAGCACTGGAGAGGATAATAAATCAATTACCACATCCAGGAGAGTTAAGACAACCCTACAAAGGAAGTCAAAGAACTGGTTAGCTGAGATGAGTGCAACACAAGAAAGTACCAAAGCAAACATGAATCATAAATGAGTAATAGGTAATGATTTGATATGTAACAATAAATGCTCCTCAATAATCTCTATTAATGTAAATGGTCTTAACTCACCAATTAAGAGACAGAGGCTGGCTAATTGGATGAAAAAACACAAACCAGCAATATGTGGTATTCAAGAAACTCATCTGACTCACAAAGACTGGAATAAATTGAGAGTTAAGGGCTAGAAAAATGTATACCTAGCAGGAGGGGAACAAAAGAAAGCAGGTGTTGCAATTTTAATTCCAGATAGATTAAATTTGATTCCAAAACTAATTAGAAGAGACAAAGGAGGAAACAATTGATCAAGAATCAATAACGCTCCTTAATATTTATGCCCCAAACATGGGGCCTCCTAGCTTTATAAGACAAACCTCATGGAATATAAAGAACTTTATTTGACCAGAATCAATAATAATGGGGGACTTCAATAACCCACTTGTGTCAAGAGACAGGTCATCAAAACAAAAAATCAACAGAGAAACGTCAAATCTAATCTCCACCCTAAACCAGCTGGATTTCACAGATATATACAGAATATTTCATCCACACGATGAGGAACACACATTCTTCTCAGCTCGACATGGTACGTTTTCTAAAATAGATCATATGCTAGTCCATAAGAACTCCCTCAACAAATACAAGAGAGTAGAAATTATCCCCTGTTCCTTATCAGATCATAATGGGATAAAATTGGAACTCAAGAACATGAATAATTCCAGAAACTTTACAAACTCATGGAGACTGAATAATACACTACTGAATGACCCATGGATTGTTGATGAAATCAAATTGGAATTTAAAAATTTCCTACAATCAAATGATGATAAAAACACATCATACCAAAACATATGGGATACAGCAAAGGCAGTTTTAAGGGGGAAGTTTATAGCATTAAGTGCCTTCATCAATAAAATAAAGAAGAGCCAAATAAATGACCTAATGACACAGCTTAAGAGACTAGAAATCCAACAAAAAAAACAACCCTAAATGGAACACACAGAGGGAAATTGCAAAAATAAAGGGAAAAAATATCTCAATTAGAATCTAAAGAGATAATTCAAAAAATTAATAAGACTAAGAGCTGGTTCTTTGAAAAGATTAATAAAATAGACACCCCTCTGGCTAACCTCATCAAAAAGAAAAAGGAAAAATCTAACATAGTACGGATTATGAAAGACAATGGATCCATAACCACTGACTCCAACGAAATACAGATATTGTCAGGCATTACTATGAGAGACTGTATTCCAAAAATATGAAAATGCAGAAGAAATGGACAAATTTATTAACACGTATGACCTACCAAAACTAACCCCAGAAGACATAACTGACTTAAACAAGCCCATTACTTATACAGAAATAGAAAAGGTAATTAAAAGTCTCCCAACAAAGAAGAGGCCACGTCCTGATGGATTCACGTCAGAATTTTACGAAACTTTTAAAGAAGATATAATACCTGTCTTCCTCAAATTATTCCAAAGAATAGAAAAGGAGGGAACACTCCCAAATACATTCTGTGAAGCTACCATCACCCTGATACCTAAACCAGGAAAAGATTCATCTAAGATACAGAATTATAGACCAATCTCCCTTATGAATCTAGATGCAAAAATACTCAATAAAATTCTGGCAAACAGAATACAGCAGCATATGAAAAAGATTATTCATCATGACCAAGTGGGATTTATACCACAGATGCAAGGCTAGTTTAACATACGGAAATCAATTAACGTAATCCAACATATCAAGAAACTGACAAACAAAAACCACATGATCATCTCAATTGATGCTGAAAAGGCCTTCGATAAAGTGCAATACCTTTTCATGATAAAAACACAGGAGAAGATAGGTATAACAGGCAAATACCTTAATTTCATAAACGCCATTTATGACAAACCTACAGCCAACATTATATTAAATGGAGAAAAACTAAAACCATTTCATCTTAGATCTGGAACAAGACAAGGATGTCCTCTCTCTCCTATTCTATTCAACATAGTAATTGAAGTCCTGGCCAGTGCAATCAGACAAGAAAAAGAAATCAAAGGGATACAGATTGGCAAGGAAGAGGTCAAATTATCATTATTTGCAGATGATATGATTTGATACTTGAAAGACCCCAAAACCTCAGCCAGAAAACTTCTGGATCTAATTAACTCATTCAGCAAAGTTGCAGGCTACAAAATTAACACACAAAAATCAATAGCTTTTCTTTACAGCAATTCCAAACAAGAAGAGAAGGAAATTTCAGGAAAAATACCACTCATGATAGCCCACCAGAAAATTAAATAACTTGGAATAAATCTAACTAAAGACCCTTCAGATCTCTACAAGGAAAATTTCAAAACATTAAAGAAAGAAATAGCAGAGGACACTGAAAAATGGAAAGACCTCCCCTGCTCCTGGATAGGGAGAATTAATATTGTAAAAATTGCTGTCCTACCAAAAGTAATCTATAGATTTAATGCAATACCCATTAAAATTCCACTGACTGACTTCACAGAAATAGAAAAAATGATCCAAAAATTCATATGGAACCACAAAAGACCACGTGTAGCCAAAATACTCTTAAGCTGCAAAACGAATGCAGGTGGAATCACAATTCCTGACTTCAAGCTATACTGTAGAGCAGTGGTTGCAAAAACAGCTTGGTACTGGCACAAAAATAGGCCTGAAGACATCTGGAACAGAATAGAAGACCCAGATATACCTCAACACACCTATAGCCACCTGATTTTCGACAAAGGAGCAAACCAAGTAAAGTGGAAAAAGGACAGCCTCTTCAACAAATGGTGCTGGGTAACATGGTCATCCACATGCAGAAAAATGAAAACTGACCCCCATCTCTCAATATACACAAGAGTTAACTCAAAATGGATAAAAGATCTCAACATGAAACCAGAAACTTTAACACTTATAGAAGACAAGATAGGCAATACACTCCATCATATAGGCTTAGGAAAGTATTTTCTTAATAGGACTCCAATTGCTCAAGAAATTGCAACAAGAATAGATAAACTGGATTACATGAAATTAAAAAGCTTCTGCACAGCAAAAGGAACAATTAACAGAGTCAAGGAAACCCCCATGGAATGGGAAAAAATCTTCGCATTTTATACATCAGATAAAGGTCTAATTACTAGAATTTATAAAGAACTCAAGGAAAAAAAAAACCCAAAACCAAACAACCCAATACACAAATGGGCAAAGGAACTGAGTAGACGGTTCTCAAATGAAGAGGTCCATAAAGCCATGAAACACATGAAAAAGTGCTCAACATCCCTAGCCATTAGGGAAATGCAAATCAAAACAACTCTGAGATTTCACCTTACACCAGTAAGAATGGCCAAGATCAATAAAACAAACAGCAACAAATGCTGGCGAGGTTGCGGGGAAAAGGGAACACTCTTACATTGTGGGTGGAGCTGTAAATTGGTGCAACCACTGTGGAAATCAATATGGAGGTACCTCAAAAAACTAAAAATAGATCTACCATATGACCCAGCTATAACACTATTGGGAACTTACCCAAAGTAAATGGGTCATCATACCACAGAGACACCTGCATCTCCATGTTCAATGCAGCGCTTTTCCCAATAGCAAGGATATGGAATCAACCAAAGTGCCCTTCAACAGAAGAATGGATAAAAAAACTTTGGTATATATACACAGTGGACTACTACTCAGCAATCAAGAAAAATGAAATAAGGTCATTTGCAGCAAAATGGATGGAATTAGAGAAAATTATTTTAAGTGAAAGAACACAAGCCCAGAAAGAGAAACACCACATGTTCTCACTCATATGTGGGAGCTGATTCAATATTATAAGAAGGAAAAATCCTATTCAAAGGTTGGATCAAAATAAAAGGGGGGGGGAGATAAGAATGGTGTCAATTTAAATGGTCTAGAAAATGCATGTCATTGTTCTAAAAAGATAAAAACAAAGACCACTACAGGAAAAGTTTCTATCTTAAACAGAACTGGAACCCAAGGTCATATAGAAAAATATTACCAAGTAAAAGTGAGAGAAGACTTAGAGGGGGAGGGGGAGGGGGGAAGCATAGGGAAGGGTAAGGGGTAACCTATATGAATAATGTTCATCAAAATGCATATATGGAAATGTCACAATGAAAAGAATGTCAGAATGAATCACATTAAAAATTTCCAATAAAAAAAAGAATTAACATGACAACCAAACTATTAAGGATTTGAGATTTGAATCCAAGACTGTCTGATCCTAAAGTTCAGTTTCCATTGTGCATAACACTTTCTACTTCTTTTATCCTATAAGCTAGGCTTTGGTGCTTGCTGGTCTAAGGGTTTTTGGTTACTCACTCTAAGACTTTTCTACAGTTATGTTTTAGGTAATCGACTCTTGTTCAAATTTCATTGCTTTAAATTCCACAAAGTAACTGGACCAAGTCAGGCTGGCTAAGCAGGCTATGAACAGTAAATGAGGACTGGGTTCATTTCTGGGATACAATACTGAACCATTCTACAGTGTTATATTATGTATCTATTATAAGAAGGATGAGGTACACTTGCCTTGGTAGCAGCAGACCTGATCCACATGCAGATTAGCCTCTCTGCAGAACACTTCTAGGCTGGTGGATCTTAAGAAGTCAGGTTACCTTCTACAAGGCTGAAGATGCCCACCGTCTCTGATCTATACTCTGTAACAATGTGGTCAAAGAGGAGGCTCTTTGAGGGATTCTCTATCTCACTCTGGAGAATTACATGGTCTTTGTGCTGTGTAGCTTCCTTCTGCATAATTTCAGGGCGACCCAAGCAGTATGTGTGTGCTCCCTTGGCCAAGAGGACCTACTCAGAAAACCTGTCATAGTAATCACCCTGCTCCTAGCTTCCTTTTTGACTTCCTTCACACTAGTACCAAGTATTTGCAGAAAAACATCAAGCCTCAATTTAAAAAAAAATTTTTAAAGGAAGGAAAGAAAAACTCTCTGAAATAAAAGTCAATGAAAAAAAGATTTGCAAAGGTTTTTGAGGATTTTTTTAAAAGGTGGGAGAGGGTATCAAACAATCCACAGTTAAATCTCTTAGCAAATTTCAAGTCCAGTGTGACATGTAAATCTGTCAAGTAGGTAGGTAAAGTTTCTCATTTCCATCACACATTTATATGTAGTATACATCAGTGAAGCATGAGGACGTGAAAATTAGGAAGGTAATTTCTAAAAATGTCAAAAAGAAAACAAGACTTACTGTGGACTGTGTCTGCGCCATGTATTCGCCCTCCATTTTATTCAGACGTAAGTTTGTGTCCTCAAGCAATTCTTGAATATTCTCAGTATGTCGCTTTTGAAGTTCAAATTTTTCCTTTTCCATTTCTGCTACAGCATTGTGGAGCTAGACAATGAAATAAAGACTTTGCTGTCATGGAAAAGATTACTTTGCAACTCAGAAAAAAATGTTTTCTAATATACCTGTTTACATTTATATGGCGATCTGAAACCTGGAAACAAACATTATGTAAAGATATCATATGAGGGAGCATAATTAAGAAACAGTTAAATTTTATTCTTAGCTTTCATGGTGAACATTTTAATGGATGAGCACATATTAAAGGGAATTACCTTCCTCAGGAAGAAGTAGTTAAGTAAATCAGACAGATATTACAATGTCTCAGTTAAACAACATTAATGTTAGACTGAAGTCAGAAAAATAGAAATATTTATATTATTTATTAGAATATTATCTCACTATTATTCATTTTGTTTTCATAAAATTCTGCACATTAATGTAAAAAAAAAAGCTTCTTCCCTACCAAAACCCCCAAGAAAAAACTACTTTGAGCCATTCCATCATCTATACAAACACAAATACAAAGACTGCTTTTATAAATCAAATAGGACATGAGTAGGATGACTAAGAACTATAGACTACATGTTTCATGAATGAAGGTATTTATTGATACATATTATTATGTACATACTGTTTAAATGGATTAAGCTTTAAAATATCTATATTAACTAAGGGAAAGAAAATAAAGCAAATATGGTAGGTGGGATGAGAGTCAGTGGACAGCTTCCAAAGAGGACTGAAAATCTGGGCTCTTAGTCTTGTGGGCATTCCTTCAATTATCTTTTTTTTGTGTGTATGTGGTACTGGGGGTTGAGCCCAAGGACTCCCACTTGCATGCTTTGCAAGTAAGTGCTGTACCACTGAGCTGCATCCTCAGCCCATTCTTTTTACTTTTTTGAGACAGGGTCTCGCTAAATTACACAGACTGTCTCTGGCCTCAAACTTGCGATCCTTCTGCCTCTGCCTCCCGAGCCGCTGGGATTACAGGCATGAGCCACCATGCCTGGCTTCCTTCATTTATCTTAATGGGAACAGAATTCCAACTCCTATTCTCTGAATCCAATGTCACTAGGTGGGCAAAGCAGGAGTCGAACAGTCTAAATGATACATGTGACTCACTATCAGTGAATGAGGAGAGGGCCACAGATACGACACAGGCAATGTAAAGTCTTATTTGATTACTGAAATCCTGGAAAAACAGAGAAAACTGAGAAATGGTGAGAACTAGAGTAAAAATGCAAGTAATTATTAGAGTAATAGTACTGGTAAAGATTCCAAGAACTTTTTTATTCTAGAGTGAAGATGGCTCAGTCATAGCTGTACAGAAGACCCTTGGGTTTCACAAAATTAACATATGCAGTTTTGACTATTTAAGTTGTCTTCAAATGCCCACCATGTTTAATTTGTACTTTTGCTGTAGATTTTAAACTAATGTTATGTCTAGTATTCATAAATGAGTCCTTTAGCTATTGCCAAGCCTAATGCACCAACATGTCAATGTTCCTTCATACACATATGAGCTATCTATTAGTAGTTTTGCTGACATCAAAAACAAGTTTATATTATAAATTCTAGTTTATATTTTTTAAACTTCAGAAATAAATGGCCTAAATCCAAAATTAAAGCTGCTACTTCCCTACAAACTTTGCTTAAAATCTATTGCTACAAAAATAATCCAGAACATTAATTAAATAGAAGAATCAACTCAAAAGCACATCTGTCAATGAATACTATTTTATAGGCCATACACTTCTAGAAGAAAATATACTAAAACATGAACGGTAAGTATTTCTAGTTACTCTAGAATTTTAAATTATTTTTTCTTTTTTCGTACTTTCTCGTATATTCTGTGAAATCCGTTACTTTTATAGTTATATGTTACTCTGAAGCATATACTTTTATATTTCCTAGTACTATTTTAGGTAGCTTACCTTTTTTTCCCAATCATTATTCAAAGATTCTGTACTTTGTTCACATATCTTTTTTAGCTCTGTAATCTGGTTTTCTTTAGTCTCTCTGATAACTTGACAGTCACGTATGAGGGCCTGAACTGTCAAAAATCATGAAAACAGGTAAGCCAATTTTAAAGACTACACGAGTTTGAACAGATAAAATATAGTGTACTATTGTTGTTGTTGTTAGGTGCCGTCGAGTTGGTATCCAACTCATAGCGACCCTACATACAACAGGCGAAACACAATTGTCAGTGCTTCTCTGCTGTTTATAGGGTTTTCAATGGCAGATTGATTACTGGGAGCGGGTTGCCAGGTCCTTCTCCCAAGCCTGCACTATCTGGTGTTCCCAGGCGGTCTCCCATCCAGGTACTAACCAGACCCGACAGGATCGGATGCCACAGGGCTATGGCTGCAGGCATAGTATACTAGTTAATGCATAATTCAATTGTTTATCAAGTCTTCTTAATTCTCTCTTCTAAAACATTAATTATTCTTTACTCTTTTCCTCTATTTCTTCCATCACACACATCTCTATAAATTCCTCTTTATTGTCTTCCTGGAAAATTGTAGTAGCCTCAAATATCATTCCCCTCTGATAGGAACTCTATCACTTTAAGGCCTTTCAACAGTACAAATCCAATAACGTTACTCCTGGGTTGAAAATCATTCTATAGTTCTCCTCACCTAAAGGACAAAGGACAAAAGCCTCTGACAGAGAATATACCTTCTCATGATCTAACCTGCATTATGAATACACCAACCTATCTGCAGATTACTAAGAACATATTCTTTCATATGTGGTTGTTCTTAGCTGCTGCCAAGTCAGGTCCAACTCATAGCTACCCTGTGTTCAATAGAATGAAACCCTCCCCAACACTGAGCCACGCCCAGCACTATGTCAGTGCTTCTCTGCTATTCATAGGGTTTTCAAAGGCTGATTGTTTCATTTATCTCTACCTCAATAGATCACCTATCTACCTGGAATGCCCTTTCCTCCCTTGTTGAAAAATTCCTGCTTATCCTTGAGGTCTCAACTCAAGTATTACTTTCTTTATGAACCATTCACCAACCAGATTCCTTCCCTCCCAGGGACAGAAACTTTATCTCCATGAGATTACACATATTTCTCCATTGAATCCCTTAAGACATTACAACAGTTCTCTTATGTATTCCCTCTATAATAAGACAATTTCCACCAGGAAGAAGGATATTTAACTTCACTTTTATCCATAGGGCATAATACTACCACACCTGCAAGTCCTCACAAGAAAATGAATCAATAAAGGGATCTATCATCTCAATATATTGTTTCTGGACACTTTAAAATAATTTCCAGGGTCTATGTTACTAAATGGAAATAAGTTTTAAACTATATAAAATATTTCCCATATAAATCATTTCTATTTCTGTCTTCATTCTTAAAATTATTTAAATTGTCACTGACCTAAGTGAATGTTTATTTAATACATTTGTTTCACCAGGATGATAAAATAAATTTAGCTTTTATTCAATGTAACATTTTCTTAACTTACTGAATATTTTTTATTCATTTATTTTAAGATGGTAAAATTTTTTTTTAATTTCCCTAAGAATTTCTTTCACTCTTATATCTCAAGTATGCAATAAATAAGGTAAGGAAAATAATTCAAGTTAACTTAATATTGGTCTTCAGCATATACAACATATTTTACTTTACTATTCCAACATTAAATTAAGATTTGCATGCAGTTCAAAAGACTTCAAAAACTTATTTACTTGTTTGAGATATTGTCTCACTATGTAGCCCAAACAGGCCTCCAAATCTCAATCCTTGTGCCACAGCCTCCCAAGTACTAAGATTACAGGCATGTACCACTATACCTCGCTAAGAAACAGTATTTTTAAAAATGGATATTTAAAACTTTAGGCATGTTTGAATTGCCTGGTTCGAAATAAGATAAGAATGAAAACTTGGAAGTTTAAAATATTGTAGTTACTAACAATATTTGGAGAAAAATAAACCTGAAGAAATTTCTGCTTACTTTTACCAATAATTAAGGCTAATCTAAAATATTTATTTCACTAGTTAATTTGTATATGTAATTGGCATTCTAAACTGTCAAGGGCATTACCATCTACTCAAACACATTCAGGTTTATTCTAAGGAAGAAACAGTAAGCTCTGCAAATCCCTAAAAGAAAACCCATCTTTCTCCTTTATTCTTACTGATTGCCTACATCTTTTCATTTGCAAAAACCTGATTCCCTGTTCAAGATTTCTTCTTCATTACCATTTGGACTATTCCCACTGTCAAAACTCAAATATTCTGGGTTTGTTATCACTTTATGAGTACAATGACAAGAAGTACACACACAAAAAAATAATTACCGAAGTGCAGAAGCATAGCATCTTTGAATTGAAAGGGCTTTACAGATTCTTTATCCTGACCTCATTCATTTATAATGAATAAACCAAGACCCATAGACTTCCTATTATCATATCATTATTGGAATGTGGACTGTATGTATGAATCTAGGAAAATTAGAAATCATCAAAAGGGAATGGAACGCATAAGCATCAATATTCTAGGCATCAGTGAGCTAAAATGGACTGGCATGGGCCATTTTGATTCAGATAATCATATGGTCTACTATGTCAGCAATAACAGATTAAGGAAAAATGGGGTTGCATTCATCATCAAAAGAGACTTCTCAAGATCTGTCCTGAAGTACACTGCTGTTTGTGATAGAATAATAGCCATACACCTACAAGGAAGGTCAGTTAATATAACTATTATTCAAATTTACACACCCACCACTAAGGCCACAAAAGAAGACAGGGAAGATTTTTACCAGATTCTGCAAAATGAAATAGATCTAACATACAGTCAGGATGTATTGACAATTACTGGTGACTGGAATGCAAAGGTTGGAAACAAAGAAGACGACTCAGTAGTTGGAAAATATGTATGGCCTTGGTGACCAAAAGGATACTAGAGATTGTGTGATAGAATTTTGTCAGACCAATGATCTTTCCATTGCAAATACATTTTTTCACCAACATAAACAGCAACTGTACACATGGAATTCACCAGATGGAACATACAGAAACAAAGTTGACTACATTTGGGGATGAGACAATGGAAAAGCTCACTATCAAATGTCAGAACAAAATCAGATGCTGATTGTGGATCAGACCATTAACTGCTCATATGCAGGCTTTAATTGAAACTGAAGAAAATTAGAACAAGTACATGAGAGCCAAGGTATGACCTTGAGTATATCCCTCCTGAGTTCAGAGACTACCTCAAGAACAGGTTGTATGACTTAGACACTAATGATGGAAGACCAAACAAGTTGTGGCATGACATCAGAGATATCATTCATGAGGAAATCAAAAGGTTATGTAAGACAAGGAATAAGAAAAGAAAAAATTACACGTCAAAAGAGATTCTGAAAATTGCCTTGGAACCTTGAACAGATAAAGTAGAAGGAAGACATGATGAAGTTAAAGAACAAAAGATTACAAAAGGCAGCTTGAGAAGACAAAATCAAATATTATAACAACACATGCAAACAACTGGAGATAGAAAGCCAAAAGAGAAGAACATGCTGTTTTTCTCAAGCTTAAGGAATTGAAGAAAAATTCAGGCCTCGAGTAGCAATAGTGAAGGATTCTACAGGGAAAATATTAAACGATGCAGGAAACATCAAAAGAAGATAGAAGGAATACACAGAGTCATTATACCAAAAGGAATTGGTAAATGACCAACCATTTAAAAAGGTTCTATATGATCAGGAACAAATGGCACTGAAAGGCAAAGAGGGAGCAGCCTTAAAGGAATTGGCTAAAGACAAGGCTCCAGGAATTGATGGAATACCAACTGAGATGTCAACAAACAGATGCAGCACTGGAGGTGCTAACTTGTTTATGCCAAGAGATATGGAAAACAGCTAGTGGGCCAACTGACTAGAAGAGATCCATATTTGTGCCTATTCCCAAGAAAGGGGATCCAATCATATGTGGAAACTATCAAACAATTTTATTAGTATCACACACAAGCAAAATTCTGCTAAAGATCATTCAAAAGTGACTACAGCATTACATAGACAGGGAACTGCTGGAAAATCAAGCTGGATTCACAGGGCAGGGAACCAGGGACATCATTGCTGATGTCCAATGGATATTAGCTGAAAGCAGAGAGTACAAGAAAGATATCTATCTACGTTGTATTAACTTTGCAAAGGAATTTGATTGTGTGGATCACAATTAACTATGGATAACATTGAGAAGAATGGGAATACCAGAGCATTTAACTGTACTCACAAGGAATCTATACACGGACCACGAGGCAGTCATTCAAACAGAACAAGAATACACTGCCTTGTTTAAAGTCAAGAAAGATGTATGTCAGGGCTGTATCAGGGCTATATTTTATTGTACCTCTTCAATCTCTATGCTGAGCAAATAATCCAAGAAGCTGGAATTTATAAAGAAGAATGCGCCTTATAATTGGAGGAAGACTCATTAACAACAGCCTGTGTTATGCAGGTGACACAACTTTGCTTGCTGAAACTGGAGAGGATTTGAAACATTTATTAACAAAATTCAAAGAACATAGCCTTCGGTATGGATTGCTACTCAACATTAACAAAACAAAAATCCTTATGACTGGGTCAGTATGAAGCTTCACAATAAATGGAAAAGGATTGAAGTAGTCTATGATTTTGCTTATTTGGTTCCACAATCAACACCCATGGAAGCTGCAGTCAAGAAATCAAAAGATGCAGTGCACTGGGAAAAGCTCTCACAAAAGATCTCTTTAAAGTATTGAAAAGTAAAGATGAAGACAAAGGTACACCTGACTCATGCCATGATATTTTCAGTCACATCATATGGTTGTGAAAGGAGTACACTGAATAAGAGAGAGAGGGGAAGAATTGATGCTTTTGAATTACGGTGCTGGAGATGATTATTGAATACAACATGGACTGCCAAAAGAATCAACAGATCTGTCCTAGAAGTGCAATCAGAGTGCGTCTTGGAAGCAAGGATGGCTAAACTGCAAATGATGTATTTTCAACATGTTGTCAGGAGGGATCAATCCCTGGAGAAGGACATCATGTTTGGGAGAGTGGTAGATCAACAAAAAAAAAGGAAAACCCTCAATTAGATGGATTGACATTGTTTCTGCAACAATGAGCTAAAACGTAAAAAAGATCGTGTGCGTGGCAGAGAACCAGGGAGTGTTTTGTTCGGTTGTACATAGGGTCACTATGCATCATACCTGACTCAGCAGTACTTAACAACAAATAACAACATTCTGCTTTTGACTATGTTTAACACACCCACCATTACAAGCTACTCCTTTTAAAACAGGAGGTCCTAAAACTCACACCTCAAAAATCTTCTCTGGTCCCCCAGAGTATAAAACATGAAGTTCAAACTTGTAAATCTGAAATTTAAGATCCTACTTTAACTAGCCCAAGTCATCTATGTTAATCTTTTTAAATCTATCACTGAATACATGAGTTATCAAATCTAGCTAAGTAGGTTTCTGCGTTCTTGCTACAACTTACCAACCTTAGCCTTCCTATCCCAATATGGGGAACTTTTCTTTCCAACTATTTAAATTTTACCAAACTTTACCTAATCTTAATAAAGTTCCTTTCTCCAAAATATACCATTCAGGACTGCCTGCTGATTTCAATGTTTTGACCTACAGTTACAGTCAGTTTAATGCTTTACTACATATTTTCTTCTGCTTCTTCCTGAATGTGTACATAAAGAATACTTTTTACGTTTTTCTGTCATTAATAATAATAGCTATTGCCACTATACACACACACAGACATACTCAAACACACTAGATCATCCAGTCATATGAAAGCCCACATAAATTTCATTCAGTGACGGAAGACCACAAAAGACTAGAAATTAAATTTTACTTTCAAATTTTACAATCACTAACATAAGATGAAAATGTTATTAGAATATTTATGTAACAATACATCACCTTTCTTTTCAAGCCTTCTTATAGTCTCCTCAGTTTCATTTTGTTTCTTTTTGTACAAAATTTTCAACTCTTCAATTTCATTATTCTTTCTTTCTAAAATCTGCAAATACATCAAAATTATTTAATAATCTGAATTAATTATAAAAAAAAGTTTTATGTTTGGAATTTTCTTGTATTAATTTTTAAAGAGACTATTTTTGTGTGTGTGTGTGTGGTACTGGGGGTTGATCCAGGGGCCTCACACCTGCATGCTTTGCAAGTGCTGGACCACTGAGCTGCAACCCCCAGCCCTTTTATTTTTTTCCTTACTTCCTGAGACAGGGTCTCGCTAAGTTCCGCAGACTTCCTCTGGTCTCGAACTTGCGATCCTCCTGGCTCTACCTCCCAAGCCTCTGGGATTACAGACGCGAGCCACCATGCCCAGCTAAGAGACTATTAAGTAATAAATTAGGTAATTGCCTAAAATATACTTCAGAAATTAAGCCACCATAAAATGGCAGAGAGAAGCCATCAGAAACTTTAGATATTGGGATGGTACAATTTGCTCTACTGCCTTGCAACAGAACATCTTTCAGGTAAATGTGTCCCTGAATTCTCCCAAAAGTGTTCTTTTGCCATTTTAGTGCACAGTGACCAGAATTCCCAGATACATGGGAAGTTGACATGCAACAGGTTTCTTATATAGGTAGTTCTGCTATTGTGAACTAGAAAAAATAGCTTAAAACTTATATAAAAATTTATATCATTGATTTATATTGTACCAGAGGCTTTAATTTTCATCATGATTTTATACTTCAAAATATATCTCACTCAGAAAAGCCCACAGAAACAACCAAAATGTAGGCATGTTAGCAAGCAGGAGAAAATGCTACCCAGGTGGAGAAAGAAAACCAAACTGAGAAATAAGCAGGAATATCCACTTTTCTGATGGCTGAGCAATATACCCTATACACCAAAAATCAGGTAAAAAAAAACTTATTCACCAATGTGTAACCAATTTTTTCTTAGTGCTTTAATTATAAACATTTTACTTTACCTTTCCTTATTTTAGTCTCACCTCTAAGACTGATAGGAAAATAAAAAAGGAGCACTTTGACCCTAACGTCCATAAAGAAATTAAACAATAAAAAAAGAAAAAAGAATGTATGCAAATAGATAACCATCCTAAATTTTACTCTTCCCCAATTTGTGACACTTAGGAAATGCCATACAAGCAACAAACTGATGTACATACTTCCCAAACATGGCATGAGGTCAAAGGTTTTATTTACATTTTGTCTGGTTCTTCAAGTTAGTTGTCCTGCTTTCTTTTTTTCACATAATTTAAAGGAGAAATTCCTAGATTTTAGGATATATTGCTAAAATCACTAAGGATTTTAGAATTAACTGTTTTGTCTTTTCTTTCTTTTTAAAATTATTTTTAAATAGCATCCAAAATAATGGGTTTCATTGTGACATTTTCATGCATGTTTGTCATATACTTTGCTCACATTCACTCCCCACTATCTTTTTTCTTCCCTTTCCTCTTCCACTAGTTGCCTTCCTTCCCCTAAAGAGTCCCCATTCTACTTTCACATCATATATATATTTTGAAGTATAGATTCTGCATATGAAAGAAAACATGTTGTTTGTCCTTCTGAGTCTGGTTTATTTCAGTTTACATGATTGATTAACTCTTTTCTTAGAATATATGTTTATAACAAACATAGCAACATGATTTTTTTCAAATACATCTTGTAAATTCATCAATCTTATACATCAATATCTTATTCTATTTCATTTGAATATATTAAAATTATGTTGCTGACTCAAATCAATTTGTGATAGAAAACTGCTTCATCTAAACCATTAAAACTAAAGTAAAATTCTAATAAAAGCAAAAAGTAACATTTGCCTTTATTTTAAAATAAAATTAAGTTTTCCTCCTAACTGGCTCAGCAAAAATCATCAACTTATGGTTCCCCTACATGGAATTTAACATTTGAATGGGGAGCAGTAAAGGAAAAGAATGCCATTATTTTCTGCTCTTTCTAATAGGTAATCAGTTGTTTCCTCCTCACTGCTTTAAAAGAAGATGAGTCAAATATACAGCTCACTAAATACTAATATATGTTCCACTGCTGAGAAAGCTTGGGTACATGACACAATAGCCTTAATTACTCACCTTTGTCTCTGTTATGCAGAATCATAGCCTTAGTTTTGAAACAATATAAGCAAACTTTTTTTCAATAAAACTTATGTATTTAAAACATACAATATTATCACTACAATTTATAATCATTACTAAAATACAGGATCAACTCAAATCCCATATAGGACTACTATAAGCCAATGATTTTTACTAAGCCAGTTAGAAAGAAAAATTAAGTTTATTTAAAAATAAAGATTGAAAGATTGAAAGGCATACATCTCAATAAGCTACTCAAAAAGAAACCGTCAAGTCAGGCACAGTGGCTCACATCTATAATCCCAGCAACTCCGAACCCAGAGGCAGGAGGATCACAGGTTTGAAGCCAGAAGCAGCCTGCATAACTTAGTAAGACCTAGTCTCACAACAAAAAATTAAAAATGGGCTGGGGGTGCAGCTGAGTGGTTGAGTACTTGCAAAGTATGTGCAAGGTCCTGGGTTCAACCTTTAAGTACTGCTTTTAAAAAACAAGGAGGAGGAGAAGCCTTCATTATCAGTAATAGCATTACAAAGCATGCAGTCTGTCTCAAACAGAATTAAGTTCAGGAGTTCCTCTTCAAATTAAAAAGAAGAGTCAGTATGACGGTTCCTTAAAAAACTAAAAATAGAACTACCATAGGACCTGGCTACACCACTCCCATGTGTAAGGAATATAAGTCAATATACCACAGAAATATCTGCTCATCTATGTTTATTGTGGTGTTATTCACAATACCAAAGACATAGAATCAACCTAGATGTCCATCAACAGATGACTGGATAAGGGAATTGTGGTATGTATATACCATGGAGTTATATTCAGCCATAAAGGACAAAATTATGGCATTTTCTGGAAAATGGGTGGAGCTAGAGATCATCATTTCAAGAGAAATAAGCCACACTCAGAAAGATAAACATGGCATCTTTTCTCTCATATGTGGATGTGGAGATACGTGTGTGTGTGTGTGTGTGTGTGTGTGTGTGTGTGTGTGTGTATTCGTTATTAAAACATATAGGTCATGAAAGTAGAAGGGGCTTACACAGGGAAAGATAACATACTAAAGAAAAAGGGGAGAGGACAAGAAGCAAGAGTAATGGGAGAAAAGAAAGGAAATATCACATATGTTACCCTCACGGCAAAGCTGGAATGTACATATAGATATGCTCACTAAAAAGATATGCAAATAGAAGGGGGACAATTGGTGAGGAAAGAGGGGATTGTGAATGGAGGTCATGAGAGGGTAAGGGGGAAGTGAACATGAGTGGTGTACAATGAAATACATGCACACAAATGTCATAATGAGATCCATTAATTTGTATATTAAAAATTACCAATAAAAATAAATAAATACAAAAAAGTACAAGAGTCAGGTACAGCGGGATAACTGTAGCTAATTAGGAGCCTTAGGTAGAGGTATCATGAATTCAAGGCCAGCCAGGGTAATAAAGTGAGATTTATTTCAAAAATTACTAATTAATTAAAAAGAAAATTTTAATTATCAGAAAACTGAAGGAATATTAGGATAAAATAAACTAGTATTTGCAGTTGGTATCTTACTTCAACTTTCAAAAAGGGTAATGATAGAATGAAGGTAAAAAACTAAAAAAAAAAAGAAGGGGTTGAGGATGCAGTTCAGTGGTAGAGCACTTGCCTGTCATGTGCAAATCCCTAGGTTCAATCCCCAACACTGCCAGACAAAAAAATCTATAAGACGACTAGCCTTAAAATATGAGTTAAAGAAAAACTAAAAGGCAATATATGTTAAAAATAAACACATATTGCAAATGAAGTATACAAGTCAACTTTTGCTGGAAGGTTACTGTAGCAAATTCCATTTATAACAGAGTATAATGTATGGACAAACACATGGATCATCACAAAATATAGAATATTTTAAATATTCAATAACAATTATTAAAAAGTGATATGTACCCTACCTTCTGAACATCACTATCATGTTTCTGTTGTAGTTTAAGCTTTTCTTCATGAAATTTTGCTTCCATCATTTTTGTTTTCATGTCCAACTTCAAAGAAAATATTTTAAAGGTACTATTAATTTACTTTTCCTTTTGAAAAAAGTACACAATTAAAATACAACCTGTAAAAGATAGTATCAATTTCTATTTTTACCTTGTAGCCTCGGGTTTAGCAATCACATTACATATACCAATGTGTTCACTACATCCCTTCAATCACTTCTAAACTCATCAAAAATCTTTAAAATAAACTTTCACTTGGTAGACAACAAAACTGATAATATATTAAGTACCGATTCATCAGTTATCTCTACCTCCCTCCACTTTCACGCCCAAAAAAAGGAAATTTATAGTGGTATTCTGCTTTTACATTTAAATCTAAACAATAATCTAGCCTTTATTATTTATCATTTTAGTATGTCTCTTCCATTTTAATGTCTTTTTTCTTTGCTTATATCTACATGCCCATTTTAAAATATTCTTATTAACCTCCATGTTGAAATATGACAATTTGGGATTGACTATCCATAAAAATGGGAAATTATTGACAAATACACATTTCTCTTATCAGCTTTTCAGTTCTCTCTTGAAATCACAGACCTTGACTCTCTCTGAAGCCGTGACTTTATCTCCTTTCAAGCACTCCTTAACAGTTCCTGTCCTCCCCAAACCAACACCACATGCAACAATGTTCTGAGAAAAGCCAGCAAAAACATAATCATGTAATCAGTGGTTGCTGATAATGAGCACATTGTAGAATTAAAAGAACTGGAGTGACGAGTTTTAAGAAGAGCAACATAAAACTGATTATCCCAAATGCAAAATTATTTTGCTAACTCCATACAATTTAAAAGAATATGTACATTGGAGTTTGACAGACCTCGTTTCTAACTCTGATTCTAATCTCACCACATAATAACTATTACAACTTTGGGCAAGCCTTGACCTTGACACCCTATGTCTTTTTCTAATAATTAATGAAAATTACTGTTATGTCCTCACACATGTCTGTCAGTCTGCCATACTGTGGGGGCTTGGGTGTTGCTGTGATGTTGAAAGCTATGCCACCTGTATTACAGATACCAGCAGGGTCACCCATGGTGGTTCAACTAAGCTTCCAGACTGAGACAGACTAGGGAGCAGGACATGGCAGCCCCCTCCCAAAACAATTAGCCATTGAAAACCCTATGAATAGCAGAGAAACACCGTCACATATACTGCCGGAAAATGAGCCCCACAGGTTGGAAGGCACTCAAAAGACAACTAGGGAAGAGTTGCCTCCTCAAAGTAGAGTCAACCTTAATGACAAGAGTGGAGGTAAGCACCAGGGATCTCCATTTGCTGATGTGGCACAACTCAAAATGAAGAGGAACAACAATAGCATCCATTAATAAGTGGAACATGGAATGTACGTAGTACAAATGTAAGACAATTAGAAATCACTGAAAGGGAAATGGAACACATAAACATTGACATTCTAGGCATCAGTGAGCTAAAATGCACTGGCATGGGTCATTTTGATTCAGATAATCATGTGGTCTACTATGCCAGAAATGACAGATTAAAGAGAAGTGGGGTTGCATTCATCATCAAAAAGGACATCTCAAGATCTGTCCTGAAGTACAATGCTGTCTGTGATAGAATAATTTCCATGTGTCTACAAGAAAATCCAGTTAATATGACTATTATTCAAATTTACACACCCACCACTAAGGCCACAAATAAAAATAAGGAAGATTTTTACCTACTTCTGCAATCAGAAACAAAACATCCAGTACTTGGCTGCAAAGAGGAAGGGTAGGGGAAGAGGTAGGGTGGAAAGAGGAAGAGGTAGGGTGGAAAGGCATGGGAGACAACATTAAATAGGAGAAAATCAAAGACCAGATGAAATCCAGAAATATTCAACTATAGATTTACAAAAGAAACAACACATTCTAACAGAGTGGTAAGCAAAACAATAGGAAAGGAGAAAAATTTTGCCCATTCCAGAAAGGCTGCAAACAAAAGAAAAAAGAAAAAACAAACCTTCAGGGAACTCCAAAGGTGCCCAAGTTGGCACTGTGCAAAAATAAACTATAAGACAGGATATCTGTGTACTATGCAGCAAGAAGACACCAGAGAAGGGACACCTGCAATTCTTAGCCTGCTCACTGGTGTCAGAGGGGGAATGATCTTAGGAAATGCCTTAAAGTCAAACCTCTCAGCTGAGGAGATCAGAAGACCCTGAATTTTATAGCTCCAAACCCCAAAGGCCTCCTCCACCCACTGGATAAGTGGGCAACCACTCCAAGAATCAGTGTGGAGCCAGAAAACTGTGAATTTGGACTCAGATTCATGGACATAGACCTAGTTGAGTCAGAAATGCAACTTCACGATAAATGGAGAAAAGATTGAGGTTCTCCAAGATATTGTTTCATTTGCTTCTACAACCAACACCCACAGAAGCAGCAGTTAAGAAATCAAAAGACGTATTGCTTTGGGGAAAATGGTTGCAAAAGACCGCTTTAAAGTGTTCCAAAGTAAAGATGTCCTATTGAAGACAAAGGTGCTCCTGAGTCATGCCATGTTATTCTCACTCACATCATAGGCTTGTGAAAGCTGGATGTTGAATAGGGGAGATAGGAGAACAACTGATGTTTTTGAACTACAGTGCTGGAGATGAATATTTGACATGAACTGCCAAAAGAACCAACAGATCCATCCTAGCAGAAGTGCAATCAGAGTGCTCCTTGGAAGCAAGGATGACTAGATTGCATCTTACTTATTTTAGACATGTAATTCAGGAGGGACCAATCCCTGGAAAAGGATATCATGTTTGGGAGAGTGGCAGGTCAATGAAAAAATGAAAACCGTCAACTGGATGAATTGACACAGTGTATGTAACAATGTGCTTAAACATAAGTAAGATCATGTGCCTGGCACAGAAAATGGAGAGTGTTTCGGTTCTATTGTATATAGTATCACTATGAGTCTGATTCAACTCCATGGCACCTAACAACAAAAGGCAAAAATCCTCAATTAAATAATTAAGAGATGCCTAATGAGAACAACAAAAGAAGGGCAATCCACTGGCAATCCACTCCCAAGGCAATCCCGAAGCACTCAGCCATTGAAAACCCTATGAGGGTCGCTATGAGTTGGATAGCGACTTGATGGCACCTAACAACAACAACAACAATAAGAACAACAACCTTAATATAAATAAGCCTCACTAAAACAAGAAAGTTGTAGTGGTAATAGCAGCAATCAAATAGAAACAGAAAGAGTTACTACTGAAATAGCAGTGACAATACCAACAGCAAGGAATAGAATGAAGAAGGAAATACAAAAGAAAACCAAACTAGATTAATGGCATGCTATGGGTAAAGCACTGCTCCTAGAAATTTACCTGTATCATTTCATGTAATCCTCACAACAACCTTCTGAAGTAGGTGCCTTTATCATCCCCATGTTACACATCAGGAAATTATGACATAAAGAGTTGCCTGCTCAAAGTCATACAGCCAGGAAGGTATAAAGCGTGGATTCATAGGAGTCATGGACAGCTACTAAGCTGAAGTCATATAATGCTCAGTACGTTTTAAAAATGAGGGTTTATCTATTTTAAACAGTTCAAAACATAAACAGAACTCAAATGAGGAAAAAAGGATTCTCTAAATAATCAATCTTATAGTTTTAATAGGGAATGTTTGCCTTGGATAGAAAAACTGGCACAACTAAGGAGACAGAAAGGAACAGGGACACAATACATAATCATTATATTCCAAACCCTATGAGCATTGCTATGAGGTCGGACTTGACTCCACAGCACCTAACAACAACAAAAAAAATACTATGGTTTAATTTTTTCTCCCTGCAGGTTTCTTTTAATGTTTTTAAAATTAATTCATGCTTCTTACCTTTTTCAGGCCCATTGTTTAAAGCTACATTTCACCACACTGATATTTACTTAATAGACTTTATTAAATCCTAATTAAAGATTATACAGAAGAATTTGCTATTTCAATATTTAATCTTCACCACAAGACTATTTTTTTTTCAGGAGTAGTGGCACACATCTACAATCCCAAGACTAAAGAGGCTGAGCAAGAGGAGCAACACAAGTTCCAGGTCAGCCTGGTGTACAACAACAAGTTCCAGGATGGTCAGGGCTACACAGTGAGACCCTGTCTGAAAAAATTTTTAAAAAGAACATCTTTTTTTTTTTTTTTACCTAATGACTTTTTTCAGTAAGTATTCCATGCTTCCTGCTTTAATTTTTCCCTTTATCATTTGCCTTTCACTCTTTATTAAAACTGCACCCTAACAGGTCAAAATGACATCATTTCCATTTTTCGTGCAAAGATCCTTTGACCATCAAATCTAAGGGCAGACTACATAATTTCTCTTCAGCAACCTGAAGAGAAACTTAGGATGACCACCTCTCTTTCCTTTCCTTGGATCTCCTTGGCTTCTGTGATAGTGTTATTACTCTGGTTCTCCTCTGACTTCAAAGAATGTTTCTCTCTTTTGCATTATTCAGTTCTTCTAGTACATAACAGCAGGCATTCTCCCAGACTGAGTCGCACAGGGATCTTCACTATTTATAAACATTTGTCTTTGGTGATTTTACCTGTACTTAATTCTAACTTCACATGTTGTTGTTGTTGTTAGGTGCTGTTGAGTCGGTATCCAACTCATAGCGACCCTCATAGGGCTTTCAATGGCTCTTTCCAGATTGCCTTGGGAGTGGATTGCCAGGTCCTTCTCCCATAACTTCACATATAGATGACCCCAATTCTCACTTTACAGGCCTGATACAGAAACAATAACATACTTCCGAAGTTTCAACTTTCTATTAGGCAGGAGCAGCTAGAAGTTCTTATACTCCATCAAATTCAACAATCAGTAAAAATAGTACCAACTATGCACGAAGGGAGTAGGACCTGGCGAGCCACTCCTGAAACAAGTAGCCATTGAAAACCCTATGGATAGCAAAGAAACACTGTCAGATATGGTGCCGGAAAATGAGCCCCCCAGGTTGGAAGGCACTCAAAAGACTACTGGGGAAGAGTTGCCTCCTCAAAGTAGAGTCTACCGTGATGAAGGAAATGGAGTAAAACCCCAGGGTGCTCAACTTGATGATGTGGCATGACTCAAAATGAGAAGAAACAACTGTAAACATCCATTAATAATTGGAACATGGAATGCATGTACTATGAATCTAGGCAAATTAGAAATTGTTAAAAGAGAAAAGGAGCGCATAAACATTGACATTCTAGGCATCAGTGAGCTAAAATGGACTGGCATAGGCCATTTTGAGTCAGACAATCATATGATCTACTATGCTGGGAATGATAAACTAAAGAGAAATGGGGTTGCATTCATCATCAAAAAAGACATTTCAAGATCTCTCCTGAAATACAATGTTGTCAGTGATAGAATAATATCCATACGCCTACAAGGAAGGCCAGTTAATATGACTATTATTCAAATTTATGCACCCACCACTAAGGCCACAAATGAAGAAAGGGAAGACTTCTATCAGCTTCTGCAATCTGAAATAGATCAAACAGGCAATCAAGACATACTGATAATCACTGGTGACTGGAACGCAAAGGTTGGAAACAAAGAAGAAGGCCCAGTAGTTGGAAAATATGGTCTTGGTGACAGAAATGAAGCTGGAGATCGCATGATAGAATTTTGTCGGACCAATGACCTTTTCATTGCAAATTTTTTCAACATCATAAACATAAACATTTTTTCAACATCATAAACAGAGACTATACACATGGACTTCACCAGATGGAATATACAGAAATCAAATTGACTACATATGTGCAAAGAGACAATGGAAAAGCTCTGTACAAAATGTCAAAACAAGACCATGTGCTGACTGTGGATCAGACCATCAACTTCTCATATGCAAGTTCAAACTGAAGCTGAAGAAAATTAGAACAAGTATATGAGAGCCACGGTATGACCTTGAGTATATCCCACCTGAGTTCAGAGACCACCTCAAAAATAGGTTTAATGCATTAGACACAAATGACAGGAGACCAGAAGAGTTGCAGCATGACATAAAAGATATCATTCCAGAAGGAAGCAAAAAGTTCTTAAAAAGACAAGAAAAAAAGAAAAGACCAAATTACATGTCAAAAGAGACAGTAGAACTTGCCCTTGAACGTAGAGCAGCTAAAGCAAAAGGAAGACATGATGAAGTTAAGGAACTAAACAGAAGATTTCAGAAGGCAGCTCGAGACGACAAAAATAAATATTATAATGACATGTGCAAGGAGCTGGAGGCAGAAAATCAAAAGGGAAGAACACTCTCCGTGTTTCTCAAGCTTAAGGAATTGAAGAAAAAATTCAAGCCTCGAGGGGCAAGATTCTACAGGGAAAATATTAAATGATGCAGGAAACATCAAAAGAAGATGGGAAGAATACACAGAGTCATTATACAAGAAAGAATTGGTAGATGACCAACCATTCCAAGAGGTTGCATATGAAGAGGAACCAATGGTGTTGAAGGACGAAGTGGAAGCTGCCTTGAAAGAACTGGTGAAACACAAGGCTCCAGGAAT
>VMDO01025531.1:0-28069 GCA_007922755.1 Pedetes capensis
AAAAAAAAAAAAAAAAAAAAAAAAAAAAAAAAAAAAAAAAAAAAAAAAAAAAAAAAAAAAAAAAAAAAAAAAAAAAAAAAAAAAAAAAAAAAAAAAAAGGAAAGTTTAGAAGAAATGAATAAATTCCTCAACACATATGACCTACTAAAATTAAATAAAGAGGATATAAATAACATAAACAAACCTATAATGAGCAATGAAATTGAAGCACTAGTAAAGAGTCTCTCAACAAAGAAAAGCCCAGGACTGGATGGATTCACAGTCAGATTCTACCAGACCTTTAAAGAAGAATTAAACTCTATGGTGCTCAAACTATTCCATAAAATAGAAAGGGAAAGCATACTTCCAAACTCATTCTATGAAGCCAGTATTACCCTGATACTAAAACCGAATAGGAACATAAGAAAAAAAGAAAACTATAGACCAATCTATGATGAGCATAGACTCAAAAATTCTCAGTAAAATACTTGCAAACCAAATATAACAATATATTAAAAAGATCATACACCATGATCAAGTTGGTTTCATTCTAGAGATGCAAAGATGGTTCAACATACACAAACCAATAAATGTAATACAGTACATAACTATGCAGAGACAGAAATCACATGGTCTTCCCATAGATGCAGAAAAGGTCTTTGACAATGTTCAACATCCCTTCATGGTAAAAACTCTGAAGAAACTAAGCATATAAAGAACATACTTCAACCCAGTGAAGGCTATATGTGATAAGCCTATAGCCTACAATATACGAAATGGGGAAAAACTAAAAAATTTCCACTAAAATCAGGAGTGAGACAATGATGTCCACTCTCTCCACTCTTATTCAATACAGTGATTGAAACCTTGATCATAACAATAAGGCAAGAGAAAGAAATAAAAGGAATAAAAATAGGGAAGGAGAAGCCAAATTATCCCTATTTGCAGAAAATATGATCCTGTACTTAAACCTTAAAGACTCCACCAGAAAACTCTTAGGTATGATACTTTTAGCATAGTAGCAGGAAGCAAAATTAGCATCCAAAAATCAATAGCATTTCCATATATTAATAACAAATATGTCGAGAAAGAAATCAGGAAAACAATCTCATTCACAATAGCCTCAAAAAAATCCCATCACAAAAAGCTGCAAAAATAAAACAAAACAAAAACAAACAAAAACAAAATGAACCAAAACAAAAAACCAAAAAACCTATCAACCAACGAGACAAACAAACAAAAAACCCCTGAGGAGGTGAAAAACCTCTACAATGAAAACTTCAAAGCACTGAAGAATTGAAGAAGACACTAGAAGATGGAAAGACCTCCCTTGCTCATGGATTGGCAGAATTAATATTGTAAATGGCCATACTTCTGAAAGTGATCTATAGGTTCACTTTGATCCCCATCAAAATTTCAATGAAATTCTTCACAGAAAAACAAATACATCCTAAAATTCATATGGAAGCACAAAAGACCCTGAATCACTAAAGCAATACTGAGTAGAAAGAGCAATGCAGAGGTGTCACAATATCTGATTTCAAATTATACTGTAGAGCCACTGTCACAAAACCAGCATGATACTAGCACTAAAACAGACAAGAAGACCAATGGGATAGAATAGAGGACCCAAAAACAAACTCTTGTAGCTACAGCCAACTGATGTTTGACAAAGATACTAAAACCATACCCTGGAGAAAAGACAGCCTTTTCAACAAATGGTACTGGGAAAACTGGATATCCATATGTAGAAGAATGAAACTACATCACTATCTCTCATGCTGTACAAAAATCAATTCAAATTGGATCAAAGACCTTAATGTAAAAGCTGAAACTTTGAAACTGCTAGAGGAAAACAGGGAAAACACTTCAAGATACAGGCATAGGAAGGAACTTTTAAAAAATGACTCCAATTGCCCAGAAAATAGTAGCAAGAACTGACAAATGAAACTGCATGGAATTAAAATCAAACTGACAAATGAAACTGCATGGAATTAAATCCTCTGCACTGCAAAGGAAACAATAAAGAGAGAGCCCACAAGATAGGAGAAAATCTTTGCCAGATATACATTTGACAGGGAATTAACATGTAGACTATTTAAGGAACTCAAAAAACTAAACACCAAAAAGCTCCAAATAATACAATCAATAAATCAGTAAAGGAACTGAAAAGACAGTTCTCAAAAGAAGTTCAAATGGCCAATAAATATAAGAAAAAAAAGTTCAACATCTTTAGCCATCAGGGAAATACAAATCAAAACTATACTGAGAGTCCATCTTACCCCAGTCAGAATGGTGAGCATCAATAAAATGAGCAAAAACAAATCCTGGTGTGGATGAAGAGAAAAAGGAACTCTTATACACTGCTGGTGGGACTGTAAATTAGTATAGCTATTATGGAAACCAGTATGGAGTTTTCTCAGAAAACTAAAAATAAGACTACCATATAATCCAGGTATGCCATTCTTGCATATATACCCAAAGGAATCTAAGGCAGTATACCTCAGAGACACCTGTACTTCCATGTTTATTGCTGCACTGTTCACAATAGCTAAGATATGGTATCAGCCTAGATGTTCATCAACAGATGAATGGATTAAAAAACGTACTATATTTGTACAATGTAATTTTTTTTCTGCCATAGATAAGAATGAGATGGCCTCTGGGTTCCAGGCTGCTTAAATAAGCCAGCCAGCTTTCTGATAATTATAGGTCAAACTGCAGTCTTGCTTCTTTTCAGTCTTCCATGAAGCAAAAAGAGAGTTCAAAGAGCCTGGAGTCTTATCAATGGAGACCCATCACCTACCCTGTTTTCATTTACCACTATCAAGTAATTAATGAGCATTTTTCTGCAGCCTATTGGTGAGAGTCAACTTTCATAAATAAAGCCCACAGCTCTCGGGCTGGCTGCCTCTTAGGCAGCAGGGAGGAAAAAATGGTGACATCTGTGTAGGTCAAGGAAGATGTAGGCTAGCACCTACTCCCAGGGAGGATTCAGGATGAGAAGAGGATCCCTCAAGATATGTGGCACACAATCCCTCCAGGTGGTGCTGATCTGCAGGCAGCATGGGGCCCATTGGTATCCTCAAGCAAACCTACCTAGTCTTATACTGTTTCTGATGGAGTTTTCTGGGCAGGTTGTCCCAGCACAGGAACTGCTCCATTCAAGGGGATCCAACCTCTTCCATTAGAATAGACTAGGAGGTGATGCCTCCCAACCTGGTTCCTCAAACTCAAAGTAAATTGACCTTTAGATCACACATGCATAAGTAACCACCCTTGTACATATACACATACACATACATGTCAGCCGATCAGGAATTTTTGGTGGTCCTTATTCTCCCATTCCTCTTTCCATTCTAGGTAAAAGGAATTATAGAGATTGTGTGCCAATATCCATTCACACTTGTTATGGTTTGGATCTAAATCTTCCCCAATGATCACGTCATTTGGTCTCTAGCTGGTGGCACTGTCCTTGGAGGTTGTGAAACTTTGGAGGCAAGATGTAGCTTTGTGGAAGTGATGTCACTGGGGTTGGGCCTTTGGAGCCCCCCATAGCTGACCTAAGGCTCTGGCCTCTCCATTCCTGGTCTGCTATGCCATCAGGTCATCTGTCAGAAGCCTTGCCACTGCCACTGCCATAGCTGCCCTGCTGTGATTGTGGACTGATTTCCTAACTGTGAGATCCCAATAAACCTCTTTCCCATAAGTGTGTTTGGGTTGTTTTTTCAGTTACAATGACAACAGCTGAGTAATGCAGAAAGCTGATGCTGGAGAGTGGAGTCATTGCTGTGCAGAAATCTAGCCATGTGGTTCTTGGCCTTTGGAACGTGTTTCCAGGAGAAATTTGGAACTGTTTGAAGAATCAAGCAACAGATGCCCTGGAGGGCTTGAGGGGCAGTTCTGGTGCAAGTAAGGAAGACCAGAACACTCCAGCTGACAGAAGTGCAGATGGGGCTCACAGAGTTTTAGAGGAAAACGAGGACTGTATTGGAAATTGGACTAGAAATGATCCATGTTATGTTATATTCTAGCAAAGAGATTGTGTGCATTCTGCCCATGTCCTAAAGATTTGAGTGAAGCTGAATTAATTTTTTTTTTTTTTTTTTTTTGGTACTGGGGGTTGAACCCAGGGCCTCGTGCTTGCATGCTCTCCAAGTGCTGGACCACTGAGCTGCGCCCCCAGCCCATTTTTTACTTTTTGAGACAGGGTCTCGCTAAGTGACACAGAATGCATCTGGTCTTGAACTTGGGATTCTCCTGCCTCTGCCTCACAAACCGCTGGGATTACGGGCGTGCGCCACAGCGCCTGGCAGTGAAGCTGAATTTAAAAGTAAAGGATTAATTAATTTTATGGAGGAAAGATCACAAAGGTGGTGAGATATAGGGGATATGACTTAGTTACTGCTTGCTGTGTTGAGCAAGATTTATGGAAAAATAGAGAAAATGGCAGATCTGAAAAATGCAAATGAAAAGCCAGGCATGATGGCACACATCTATAATCCCAGCACTCGGTGAGCTGGGTGCAGCAGGAGGATCACTGAAAGTTTGAGGCCAGCCTGGTCTACATAGCAAGTTCCAGGCCAGCTTGGGATACACAGCAAAAAACTGAATAACTAAATAAGTAAGGAAAAATAAATGAAGAGGGGAAAAGTTGTGGCTTTTCTCAAGTTACTGCAGGGAGGGATAGTTAAGGCCAGAAGGCCTTAATTGTTAAAGAGATAACCTGCAGTGAAGGAAAGCTTTGACAGTGACCTTCTCATTGACCTTTCCACTGGGACAAAAGAAATTCCCTGGGGCACAGGAGGAGATGGCCAGACTCTTCCCACTCAAAGTACCAGGCATGAAAACTTGTCTCCTAGATTTAAAAAGAGAATGTTGAAAAGTTTGTCTCCTAGATGCACCCCTGAAAAGAGGATGCCTAGGGAAATGATTTCTCAGCCTGGGCCTCCAGAGGCCACTGCCATAGTAGTGGTTTGAAAGAGTGAAACTACCTCTCTAGTGGGCAGCAAAACTTGGCAACATCCATGTGGTCTGGTTTTGCAGGCATACATAATGCATTAAGGGTTTGTGGAGGCTGCCACCAAGGTTCCAGAAGATAGCCTGTGAGGCCAGGCAATGTGTACCAGGGTTGGGTGCCCTGCATAGAGCCCCTAAGGGGCTGATGCATGAAGCTTTGCGTGTGGTACCTAAGCAGCAATGGAGACCCCCCGATGTTGAGATGCCAGCAATGTGAAGTGTTTGCCAAGAGAAGCTGCTGGCAAGAAGTGGAGCCAGTCCAGGAGGCTCATTTATGACAAGGCCAGAGAGGCAGAGCTGTCCAAGCCTGTTCAAGCCCAGATAATGCCAGATGCCAGATAATGTCATGTGTGTCAGATCCTAGCTTTAAACCACTATTTTTTTTTTCTCATTGTGCCATACTTGGGGGTTGAATCCAGAGCCTTGCACATTTTTTTGCAAGTGCTCTTCTACTGGGCTGCACCCCAGATCATTTTTAATTTTTTCATTTGGAAATATGATCTTGCTAAATGATGCAGGCTGCCTCTGGTTTTGAACTTGCAATCCTTCTGTCTCAGCCTCCCAAGTCCCTGGGATTAAAGGTGTGTGCCACTATGCCCAGCTTCAACAGAGTTTGTCCAGCAGGATATTGGTCTTTCTATATACCAATCTTTCCTTTCTGTGCCCCCATTTCATCTTTTTGGAAGGGGAATGCTTACTCTGTGCCATTATGTGTTGGAACTATGTAACCTATTTTCTATTTTTCAGGGGCCCACAGCTAAGTTTGCCTTGAGTCTCAGTGGAGACTTGGACTTGTAAGCACAGTTGAGACTGTTAAGACTCTGGGGACTCTTGAAATTGGACTGAATGCATTTTGCATTATGAGATGGCCATGGTATTTTGGGGCCAGGGGTGGAGTGTTATGGTTTTGATCTAAATGTCCCCCAATGATTGTGTAGTTTGGTTTCCAGCTGGTGGTACTGTCCTGGGAGCACACTTTAGTAGGTGGGTCTTAGCTTTGTGGAAGTGATGTCAATGGGGGCTGGCCTTTGGATGATTCCCCACAGACCTGAGGCTCAGGTCTCTCTGTTTTTGGTCTGTCATGCCACAGGTCATCTGCCACAGACCCTGCTGCCACTATGGACCGTTCCTCTAACTGTGAGCTCCCAATAAATCTCTTCCCCCATAAGTTTGTTTGGGCTGATTTTTCCTGCTACAGCAATGACAGCTGACTAATAAAGCACTTATTTCAGAGAACAGGTTAAAATGCATTTCCTAGCTTCCTTTGCCATTTGATATGGCCATCTATCTGTCTAAGTTCTCCCCTACAGAATGCAGGTGGAGGTATCCATACTACTTCTAGCCCTAGGCTTTAAGACTGATTATGCCTCCATGAAATGCTCATATTTGGTCAGCCCTCATGGCACACCCTTGTAATCCAAGTGATTTAGGAGGCTGAATAGGGAGGATTGTGAGGTTGAGGCCAGAGGCCGCCTGTGTAACTTAGCAATACTCTGACTCAAAATTTTTAAAAAATGGGCTGGGGGTGTAGCTCAGTGATATAGCACTAGCAAAGTATGTGTGAGGCCAGGGTTCAACCCCCAAATACCATCAAATAAAAATGCTCATGCTCTTCCTGCTGGCTGGAACCTACAGAGACCTAGCTTTAAACATTCAGGCCCAAGAATGCCCTAGTGAATGTGGGGAATCAGAATGGAAAGAATTTAGGTCCCAGAATGTCTGCATGGAGCAGAGCCTCTTGCTGACCTAGAATCTTCACCAGGTAGTTACATGAGGGATTCTGAATTATGGGTAGGCTTGTTTGTTACAGCAGCTAAGCTTCATCCTTACTAAGCATATGAGAGAACAGTATGGCAGGGATGTAGGCTTCCCAGGCTGGCATAGTCTACCAGTTGAAGGGCTTGCAACTGAGCATCATTAGGACCGTAGTCCGGGGCAGCCTGAGAAGAATGTCATGTACTGACTGGATCAGACTGGCCTAGGTTTGGATTTTGGCTAGAACGTTTATCAGTTTTGTGAATTTTGGATACTTTTACTAACAAACTGAGTCTCTGTTTCCATTTTTGTAAAATGGGGATAATAATGGAAACTACTTGCAGGCCTATGTGTGGATCCTATGAGATAATGTAGATCAAGGGCTCAGGAACATTTACTGTCATTAACGAGATCAGTTGATATCCAGATCTGATTTTTTTTGCCAATCTGTGGATGGAAACTATGGCCTTGTGCATGCTAGGCAAGTGCTCTACCATTGAGCTACATTCTCAGCCCTTGGTTTTTTTTAACACAGACTCTCACTATATAGCCTAAGCCAGTCTCAAACGCATGATTTTCTTGCCTCTAATTCCTGAGGGCCAGGATTACAGGTGTGTACCACCACGCCTAGCTCACATTTTTTAATCATCTATGAAGGGCCAGTTATGAGAGGGGCTAGGGGCCAGAGATGCCCTTGTGGAAATTAATTTCTGTTTTGCTCTTCAGAAAGCATCATCCTCTTTTTTTTTTTTTTTTTTTTTTTTTTTAGTACAGGGTGGGTGAAGCCAGGACTTTGCACATACTTTGCAAGTGCTCTACTGAGCTGCAACCCCCTCCTTTTCTTTGATGTTAAGATAGAGTCTTGCTTAGTTACACAGGCTGCCTCTGGCCTCAGACTTGGAATCCTCCTGTCTCTGCCTCTGCCTCCCAAATTGCTGGGATTACAGGCATGCACCACTGAGCCCAGCTAGCATCAGCCTTTATTAGGCTTATAAATTGAAGCCCAGTTTACCTGCTGAATGGAAATCTGCCTCAATTAGGAAAGAAATCTCAACTTTTTTTCACATTTCCTAAGGAAATGACTGAGTTCTGCCCCAGATAATTTACATCATAATCTCTGGGACCTGGGCACTGAAATTTTTCAAAAGCACCTAGGTATTTGCAGTGAATAGGTAAAGTTGAATTCCAATATTACTCCTCAGTCATTCCACACTACACTAAGCACAAGCTTCTTAGACAAGACCAAACTCTGGGCTGAGCATGACAGCACATGCCTGTAATCCCAGCACTCAGGAAGCTGAAGCAGGAAGATCTCAAGTTTGAGGCTGGCCTGGGCTACATAGCAAGATGCTGTCTCAGAAAAACCACACACACACACACACACACACACACACACACACACACACACACACACAGAAGATCCAACTTGGCATCTACCTGGAATGACCTTCCATTGCTCTTATTGTCTACAGGCTGAACCCCAGTGTTCCAGAGAGTACTCAAAGCTGCTTATAATTGGGATCCAGGCTCCTTTCATTACTGATATTAATGGCAAAGATGGACCATTTTATATGAGCCAGGCACTATACTGAGGACTTTATGGCTATTCTATCATTCAATTCACAACTAGCCTTAGGGGAACCTAATCTTGACTCAGTTTCCTCATCTGTAAAATGGGGGAACTTCTAAGAAAAGCACTGGACAGTGTCTGGTATACAGTTACCACTCAACTAATAATAACCAGTACTGTATCAGCTCTGTTTTATAGATGAGAAAGTTGAGGCACAAGGACATTAAGGAACTTGCCAAGGGCCACAGCTCATTCATAGTGGCTAATAAGGAAGTGTTGCTTCAGTGTGCAGGCCTGCCTGCCTCTCACCCTGCTGCTGAGGGCTGGTGCTCAGCTCAGAGACAGCTTCTTCGGCTCCCCTGGCTGGCGCTGCAGGTCGTTGCACTGACAGGTCCTTCTGCTGTTGGGAAGTTTCCCTTGGTCCTCCTCTGGAGGCTTCCTCCTGGTGCTCCTCCCTCTGACTGCCCTAGGCAGTTGCTCACACCCCCACTCTGTGGCCCTTAGCCTTCCCATACCAGTAACTATCACTTAGGCAGAGAGTTCACTCTGCTCAGAGCAGTGATGTCACCTGTGGCTCCACCAGGCCTAGTTGGAGCAGACCTCCATGAGTATTTGCTGAATTTGTTGGGAGCCGAATCCATGAATGAGTCAGGCCAAGTGTGGACAACCATACCTGCTGGCTGGGCCTGCCTGCCTGTTGTCGGCTGTTGGGTGTGCTCCAGGGCCACCCGGCTTGCACTCTCCTCGGGCCAGGGCCTCCAGTCCCTTGGCTCTGGCTCTCCTTTTGCTCTCTTGCCTCCCCACAAGGTTGGCCAGCAGAGCTGTCACCCAGAGTGGGGCCTGTACCAGCCACAGCATGAGACCAGAAGACTTTTCCATTTCCTCAGTTCATTTATTCAACAAAAATTCACTGGACAGTGACAATGAGCCAGGCACTGTGCTTGGTACAGGGTACAGACTGCAGAGCAGACCAGGCATGGTCCCTGGCCCCTGAAGCTTATATTCTGGTGGGGGAAACAGTTAACTAACAAGTAAATACACAAGTGGATATATAATGGCAGACTCCCCACGAAGAGGAACAATGGGGATCTTTGAGATTGACGAATTATTCAAGTACAGTAATCAGGGAAGGCCTCTCTGAGGAGGTGACAAGGCCTGACAGTCGCCCAAAGGGTAGGGAGGAATATTCATGGCAAAGGGAACAGTGTGTGCCAAGTGCTGGAGGTGGGAGTAAGGCTGGAGTGTTGAGGAAAGGAGGGCAGGCCAGGGGGGCAGAAACACCAGCGCAAATTTAGGTCGGGCAAGAAATGAGCCTGGAAGTAGAGTGGGGACCAAAAGAGGAAGAGCTTGGATTCTGTCTTTGGAACAATAGGGTACCTACCAGAGGAAGGGTTTTAAGCCAGAGTTGATACAGTGTGATCTGCGTGTTTTGGGTTCTCTGGTTGCTAGTGAGAACTGAATGGCAAAGCAAGGAGATCTGTGGAGTCTGGGACAGCCAACTAGGGGAGAGGTGACATGGCCAGGCCAGGGTGGTGGCTATGGGCTTAGACAGAAGTGGATAGACTCCAGAGTTATTTAGGAAGGTGAATCTATTGGTTGCCAAAAGGACTAAACATCTTTATGCCTGTCTCCAGCACCCTGGAGTAGGGTGGAGTGGGGGAGTCAGGGGCATCAAGAAGGCCTGGGATCAGAAATAGAAGATCTGAGCCCCTAGCTGCAGGAACAAATAGACACAGTCACCTTTCCCACAGCCTCTCAAGAGAAGGAACCTGAGAACAACCAAGATGATGGAAGGACTGGGCCATGTTCACCTCATTTCAATGGTGTTAACAGACTGTTCCAGAGCTGGGTACATGGAAATATGTCTCCCACAGCCTGGCTGTGAGTGAACGCTGGATTCTCAGGCCAGGAGGTTGCCAAAGGAGGTACACAAGGCTCTGGTGTCCTGGGAGCAGTGGTTGGCAGGAAGGAGGGGGAAAGGGAGAGGGAGGAAGGTTAGGAGAAGGAAGAAAGGGGGAATTCCTCTTGTGGTCTCCTTGAGGAGGATAAGGTGGTTTCTGCCTTCTGTCACCTCCTCTGTCCCAACCCCCCGCCCCCACCACTCCTAGGAGCCTGCATAACTTTCCTGCCCTTCCTCTGTCTGGGTCCCTCAGGAGCTGTCCTGCCAGGACCCCACGCTGCAGTCAGGCCCTTTCTCTTGCTGCTGCAGGTCTCAGATGGGCCCACCGGGCAGCAGTGGGTGGGACCAGCTCCCACTGAGGAGTAGAAGAAGGCCTCACCTCTTTATGCCCCTTTGAGGAATCTGCCTTTTCAAAAGAGCTTTCTGGGTCATTCAGGTGACTCTGCCCCAATTCCCTGAAAGGGCTCTTTGCCCCCGAGGGTTTTTACAAACTCTGCTTTTGTGCCTAGGCAGCCTCCTCACAGCAGCCTCTGGGGAGGGTGAGCCCAGCCAAGGCTGAGGGCTGGGGAGTCTCGCTGGGAGTAAGTGTGGTGTGAGCACCGATGAATGAGCAGCTCTAGCACCCCACAGCCTTGGGTTTGCCAGGCATTAACCAAACTGTGGCGGCCTGGGGGGACAAGTGGGTAGTGGAGGGCACTCGGAGGCACCTGGGGGGAACAGGTGTTCACCAGTGCATGCAGAAGTGTTTCTACACTTTGTCCACTGACGTGGCAACCCTGAATGTGGGTCCAGTCTGTGCTGTTCCACTGGGAATAGTGGCCAGGCCATCTGTTCCCATTAGGGGAAAATGGCTTAAAGGCAGAGCTAGGGAATGAAATGCCTCTGAGCAGAGCCAGCTGTGCGGGATCTGGGTGAGCAGGATCTCAGGCCCTCAGCTCACTGCGTGACCTTGAAGGGCCCAGCTGCCTGATTGTTCTTCCTCCCGCCCCTCCTCGCAGTTATTTTTGTTCAGGCTGACAACCCTTGGCTGTGGCAGCAGTCTGGGCTGTACGAGCCGGATGCAAACCAGGCAGCTCAGCTGTTGGTGCTGAATCCCAAGAGGCTGCCTCTCTGCGTGCCATCACGTGGAACCGTGGCCCCTCACACTGCACCCAGCGGGGAGGGAACACACGCCTGAAGGAGGATGACGGCGACAGGCAGGGAACGGGGTTCTCTATTGTTCAACCTGGCACTGCTGAGGCCTGGTGGTGAAGACACCGGTCACAGAGCTTTGCTGCTGCACGCAGTCCTCTGGCCAGGCTTGTCAAGGGAGCCACGGGCAGGGAATTGTTAGTCTGCAGATGGGTGGATGTCTGCAGCTGGGAGGAATGTGGGAGCAGGCCCTGCTGGGCCCCCAACATCCAGGCCTTGGTTCTAACAGAATGGGTCTGTCCTGTGGTTCCTGGTGAGGTGGTGGGCCAAGGACCCGTGGGCAGGGGCACACGAGGTACCCAACAGACTTCTAAGTGGCCCCTGCTCAGTTTCTATATCCAGGAAATGAAGCAGAGAGTATGTTCCTACCCCTTGGCCTAGGATGGCTGCAGCCAGTCTCTGTCCCTGACTGAGGTCTGACTCTCCAAGGAAGCAGCCTGTCTCGGGCCTGATAGCCTTTAGGTTAAAACTTCAAGCTGACCCAAGTTTCACGAGTACTGGACAGGAGAGTGATCTGGGCACAGTTCTGAGGGGTTGGTGAGGCACCATGACTCATCTGTGCAAGTGAGAATGGGACCCAGCCTCTGAGCTCAGAAGAGCTCCTGGAGAGCTGGGTGGCTGGGTCTGGGTCAGTGATGAAGACAAGGAGGGGCCTCTCGGGGTGAGGAAGGTGCCTTCACTTAGAAGCCCCTTCAGGAAGCAAAGGCAAAAAGACAGGGCCATTTTTACAGCTCCTGGAAAAACAACCTTCTTCACTCCTGGGGGGTGGAGGCTGGGTGAACCAGCTCAGAAAGCCCCTATTTCAGTGATTTCAGAGACCCAGGAGTGGTAGAGCATGGCTCCTGCAGGTCTTGTAGCCGGCCTCGAGGCAGATGGACTGGAGACAGGAACAGCGACATAAGCAGGGGATCCCCCAGCCCCAGAGGGTGTAGGGGAGGAAGCCCGCCGGAGGGGAACGATGTGGCTGCTCCTGGCAGCCCTGCTGCTGGAGACCCCTGGTGGAGGGGCAGCTGGCCTCTCCAGGATGGGAGCCCTCTGGGAAGAATTTGCTACTCCTCGAGTGGACAACAAATTCCTCCGGGCCGGCAGGAGGGAGCCAGCAGCTCTGCGCATGGGCGCAGTTCGGAGGCCTGGGATGGCATAACCGGGAGCGGAGGTGCTGGAGAGGACAGGGCTGGGCACTCTTCCCAGGATGGCCAGTTGGCTGCTCAAGGCTGGCAGCCCTGGACAGCTATGGAAGAAGGACCAGGGCCACACAGGGAAGGCTAGGGGGCTGGCGGGTGTGGGTGAAGGCTCCATCTCAGCTGCGTAGCTGTTGAGGTGGGAGAGAAGGCGAATCCGGACAGGATCTGCATGGCTGCTGGGCCCTTCCAGGACCCCCAGGTACCTGATGACCTCAGTAAGGCACTCCCGAAAACCAATGCTCCGGAAGTCAACTGCCAGGGCTCGGGCATCAAAGAATCCTGCAAAGTGAGGGACCATGAGGGCATGCCAGGCACGGGGAGAGGACAAAGCCTGGATCAGGCTGTCTGGGGTCTGGACCTGCCCCTTTCACTCACTCCCTTGAGCATGTCCACTCACCTCTCTGAGTCCCAGTCTTCCCATCTGTAAAGTGGGGATAAAAATCCCTACCTGGATGGAGGGTGGTGAGTTGTGAGGATCCAATGAGTTCATTAAACTATGAAACATAACAAAATGTATCATTTTCATCACAACTCACCATTAATACAAAGAAGGAACCTTGTGGCCCAGATGATTTCATTGAGGAGACACCTGCTAGGTGTGGAAAGGTTGTGCACATGGAGGTGTAGAATACCCCCCCTGCTGGTGGGAGCAGATTTGGGAAGGAGAGGTGGTGGCAGCAGCCATGAGAGCCAGGAGGCCCTTTGGAGAAGATGGCATAGTGTAGCAGTGAAGCGTGAGGTCTTTAGAAGTCAGCAGAGCTGGGTTCAAATTCTACCTCTGCCACTTGACTGGCTGCCTCTCCATGAACAAGTGTCCTCATCTCTCCATGCCTCAATTTCTTTAGCTATAAAATGGGGAAATAATAGTACCTGCTGCACGGAGTTGCCAGGGTGGAATGAAATGGAGCACAGAAAATGCTCCGTGAATGGAAAGGTCACTATCATTTATATTACTGGCCCAGATCCATCTGAGTTTATGCCCCAGCACAAAAGGCAGTCTGGAATGCAAGATTCCACTCTGGTCCTCAGTGGCAGATATCAGGCCAGGCACCCTCTCTTTGGCCTGATGCCAATGAGGGACCACCAGGCAGACTGTCCAGACAGGGATTCATACCCTCACTGCTTCTCTGTACCTGCCCCTCTTTCAACCACCTTCTAGGCAAAGACAGGCAGAACAGCCCCTAGGCAATGCTGGCCTCATGACTATGGCAGCACATATCTGGTTCCGTTTCATGGTGGAGGGCCCCCAGAGGGACAACTCGGCAAGAAACTGGAGTCAGGTCAACATTTAGGTGAGACCTGGCTCTGCTGTACAGTTAGTTGTGCAGCTACACACACATCCCTTCACTTTTCTGGGCTTGCTGTTTATTTGAAACTAGTATCTACTGAATTCTTACTAAATACTTTATTTCATATCTAATTTAATAATCCATATAAAACTCTCTCCCATTATTCCCCATTTTAAAGATGAAGAAACTGAGGAATATAAAAGTTAAATCATTTGTTTAGGGACATAATGCTAGTAAGCAGTAAAGCCAGGTTTCAAACCAAAAGTCTGCTTAGCAGGGCACTGTGGGCCATGGCTGTAATCTCAGCGATGTTGGAAACAGAGGCAGGAGAATTGCAAGTTTGAGTCCAGAAGTTGCCTGAGCCACTTAGCAACACCATGTCTCAAAGTAAAAAATAAAAATGGGGTTTGGGGTGCAGCTCGGTGCTGGAGTGGTTGCTGAGTATGAGTGAGGCCCTGAGTTGTGAAAAAAAAAAAAAAGAGAAAAAAGGAAAAAAGCCTGTGCTTATTTAAGCCACAACTCCCTGTTGTCCCACTAGCCCCAAGCCATAAGGAGTGATGACAACAACTCTGCCTTCCTTGTGAGGATCAAAGGAAATAACCTAGATGAAAGTTTTTTTTTGGGGGGGGTGGCTACTGGGGAGCTGAACCCAGGGCCTCATGGATATTTTACAAGCACTCTACCAATGAGCTGCACCCCAGCACCCTTTATATTTTTTATCTTGAGACAGGGTCTCGCTAAGTTGTGCAGGCTGCCTCTGGCCTCAAAACTGTGATCCTCTTGCCTCTGCTTCCCAAGTCACTGGGATTGCAGGTGTGCGCCACCATGCCCCACATGAGAGCATTTTAACAGATGTAAAATGTTGTGTACATATGAGTCATGACTTTTCTTTCAATCAGATAACCAGAATATAATTTGAAGTATCTCCCCCTGGATGCTTAGATGCAAAACTCTCCACTGTTAGCAATGCATTCCTTCAACAGAGTTCTTAAAAGGACCCCCTGCATCAGGGTTATTGAGTTGGTTTGTTAAACTGGCAAATTCCTAAATGCCAATCCAGACATCCTGCCTTAGAATCTCAAGAGGTAACCTGCTATGCTGCCTGCCCCCGCGTGATATTGCTGCACACGGAAGCTTTAGAAGCACCAGGGCGGGCCACTTAAAATGCAACTGTCCTCTTCCTGGACAGCAAGTTGCCCTTGGGACTGATTGATGTCTTTGTGGTCAAGGTCTGTGAGGCTTTTAAGAGTTCTCAATTATGAAATCACTAAACACACAGAACAGCTGAGACAACATTTCCATTTGTTTGGAACACTTTTTTTTTTTTTTAAGTTTTAAATTCAATTTAATATATATTCTTTTGAGACAGAGTCTTTAAGTAGTCCAGTCTGGTCTGGAACTCACTAATCAGCCTAGGCTGGCCTTGAACTTATGATCATCCTGTCTCAGTCTTCTGAGTGCTGGGATTACAGGCCTCTGCCACCACATTTGGCTTGGAACCCTTTGTTAAAGCCACAGTTCCATGATTTTATTGTAAGGGACCAGTTTAAAATGACCAAATGATTTCCATTCTATTCTGATCCTGACACCTGCTGGAAGCATAACATCCCCCAGCACTGCTGAGGACACAACAGCAGCCCAGAAGAGACACCAGTGAAATGTCTGTGGCTAAAAGTCCAAGGCAAGTCCCTCTCTGGGTTCATATGGGTCCCAGACTGAGGTCCCCATGAGAATTAGTTCATTTAGGCTACTCCTTAATGAAGCCTTGGGACAGACCTTGTGCACTCTATTACACAGGGGAAAGCTCCTCCCAGGCCTAAGACTGGAAGGAGTTAAGCTGGGGAAAGGGCTGGGACAAATGGAGACACTCCAAGTGGAGAAGGAGGAGCTGAAAGAAGACAGACAAGTTTGATGAATCTGCAGCCCCCTGGAGATTCAGCTCCAGCAGGGCAGCAATCATGTCTACTTTGCTCACTAGACTATCTCCAGGGCCTAGCCTCAAAATATTTGTTGTGTGAATGACTCCCAAGAGAGAAGAACATTGGTACCTGTCCCACCAGTAGCATGGAGCATTTTCAAGTGATCCACTGTCATCTGCAAGACCTCAGCTTTCTCCAGCTTGGAAGAGCCCTGTGGGAACAAAAGGCAGAAGGTGTGGCCTCTGGCTGACCTCTGTCACTCACCTTCTTTACCTGCTGTCCTACTTTGATTTTCTCAACTTCCCCAACTCTCCCATCAACTGGGCCTCTGCTTTGGCCATGGTCACCAAATCTTCCCTTCCCTAACCTCCACTTCTTATCTCAGTCCACCTGTCCACTGCATCTATGGGCTTCCATCCTAAAACTTCTCTTCCTTTGACTGCCACAACACCCCTTCTTCTGCAGTCTCATTTCACCTTGCTCCTTGATCCACCCATCTTTAAAATGGTATGTTCACTGGTGGGTGTTGGCCCTTCTCTCTTCGTGCTCTGGACACTCCACCCAGAAGGTCTCACCTACCTCCCACCAGCACTAGATGCCACCCATGCATCCTACCTGGCTCCCAGACCAGCTCTCCTGGGAATCCAGCTTCAGTCTCAGCATGCCCACGACCTAGCTCATCATCTTAGCCCCAAAGTACCTCTTCCTCTGTTCTGCCTTGGGAAATGTTCCTTGGCCTTTCAAAGAAACTCGAGGGTCCCACTTGCTACATGAGTCCCTTGAGAGCAAATACCAGGTCTAGCTCATGGCTGATCCTGTGAAGGTTTTAGGGAATATCTATGGAATTACCCCGATGTGTTCTCACTGGTCTAAAGGAAAGCAGATAACCTGTGACTTGCAGCTTGGAATATAGGGTAAAAATCTTTCAGGGTGTCTGATTCAACTGTCTGACTCCTCACTTTAGTCCCTCTACTCCAACATGTTCAGTGACAGAATGCTCACTCCCTGAGTGACCTGTTTCACCTTCAAATGTCTCTGAAAATGTCAGGGGAGATGTCACACAGTCCTGTGCTCCACTTCTGGTCTGTTATTTACTAGCTGTGTGATCTAGAATAAGTTACGTCACCTCTCTGTGCTTCATTTCCCTTACCTGTGCAATCATCAGAATCTCTACCCTTCAGGCTCATTTTTAGGATTTAACTCAAATGAACATATGTTGGACAGAAAGCAACAGCACCTGAGACACCTCCTTAAGTATACATTTCCATTTCCTTTGTCCCTGGCCAGTGACAACTATTCATAAATGATCACAGCACCTCAGGCAGCTGCTACCTGTCAATAAGACACATCATGAGAAACAAGCCTTATCTGCCACTCAGTATTTCCCCTAGCACAATCAGCAATATCACATACCTGTTTCTCAAAGGCAGTGGGGACCAAGCGCCGCAACTCAGAAAGGCTGCTGTTGATACGGTCTCGGCGACGCTTCTCTATGATCTGAAAAACAGTGATGAGAAGTTATACATACACACTTCACCACAGTTTCTGCCAGCCACGATGAACATTGACTTGTATTTCCCCCTCTCCATATTTTTGTGTATCTGCAGCCATAGCACCCTGGTGTCTGATCTTGCCTGATCTTGGAAGCTAAGCAGGGTCAGCCTGGTGAAGTCCTCAGATGGGAGACTGCCTGGGAATACCAGGTACCACAGGCTAAGGAGAAGGACCTAGCAATCTGCTCCCAAAATAATCCGCCATTGAAAACTTTCTGAATAGCAGAGAAGCACTGACAATAGTGCCAAGCATGGCACAGTTGTTGGGGAGTGTTTCATTCTGTTGTACACAGGGTCTCTCTGAATCAGATCCAACTTGATGGCATCTAACAAAAACAACATATTTTTGTGAGGGAGGTAAATCTATTCTTAACTTTGGAAACTTGAGGCCCAAAGAGGCATGGTAATTTGCTCAAGGTCAGACAGTAAGCAAGTACAGAGCTAGAAGTAGAACTCTGATCTCTTGTTTTGGTCTATAGGGGTGATATTCAAAATGTTCAACCAATGGTAAAGCAGGGCATCTACCAATCAGAATGGGAACAGTAGCTTCAGCCTTGGAGCAGGCCCTGAGGGGGGTGGGGGGCGGCCTGCTGGCCAAGGTTAGCGCACTCCAGTTGCTAGGTCATGAGTTTTGAGAATGTCTAGGTTTTGCTTTTTCCAGGGCAGAAGCCTTCATTTGCAGTATCTCACTGTCCTGTCCTTCCTTCTTCCCTTCTTCCCTCTTCCTTTCCTCCCTCTTTCTTTCTGTCTTTCTTTTTCACAGGGTCTCACTATGTAGCTTAGGCTGGCCTCAAATTTGTCAGCCTCCCGAGTGCTAGGATTACAGGCGTGGGCCACCAGGCCCAGCAGTTTCCTCATTTTTCATAGAAAGAACAGGAGGATGGGAAGGAATTGGTTCACATAGGAGTGGGTGATAAGTGAGTAGCAAGGCTGGTCTTTGCCCAGTCACAGGCTTCAAGCACCCTGTGTGCAAGCTCAGTGCTTCATGGGGGCAAGGTAGAGCTGGAAAAGACCAACAGCAGCAAGCACTGATCCTCCTTCTGTCTGCCACCGGGCTCCTCAGCACACTGAGAAGAAAGGAGAGTTCTGGATTCAGAGAAGAGATGGGGTTAGTGAAGGAGGCTGGAACAAACATAATAAGGGCCTATTGTGCATCAGGTATTGTTCCAAAAGCTTACATTAATGCACTTAAATCTTCAAAACAGCCCTTTGAGGTAGGTGCTGTCAAAATTCCAGTTACCCAGAGGAGGAAAGGAGGCATAGAGAGGTGAAGGGGCTTGCCCCCAGTCACCAGGATGGCTAGTGGCACAGCCTGGATTTGAACTCAGACAGTTAGCTTGGGGTGATGTGATGCTTCCAACCAGATTCAGGGGCCAGGCCCCAGAGGATTCAGGGCAAACCTTGGTTGCCCCCCCACCCCTCCCCTGCCCCGGGAAGGCTGAGCCGCACTCACTCCTCTGCGTTTCTTCCTGGCTTGCATCTGCGAAAGGCTGGGGGTGGACAGCGGCCTGGCCATCTGGCTGCAGAGGAAGAGAAAAGCTGGTTTCTCAGAGCTAGGGGCCCATCTCCCTGGCCTGGGCGGACCTAGGAGGGCGGGCTGGCGGGAGGCACGGCCCCTCCTGCGGGCCCGCGGTCTCCCAGGCTGCGAGGGGCCGCAGGGCGGGCGCGGGACGGGGCCCGGGCTCTCCCTGTCTCCCCAGGGCCCCATTTCTCCGCGGGCCAAAGTCCTCCATGGACTCCGCGCTTCCTGCCCGCGAGCCTCGCAGCAGCTTTGCCTTGGCCGGGATCTACTCGCCTCGCCCGACGGGGAACAGTCCACCGCCGGCCAGCCGCTCGGGCTGCAACCCGATCCTGAGGGCGGGCCGGCAGAGGGCGCGGGCCGGGCGGCTTGGGTTTCAGAGGGTGCCGCTGGGAAGAAGCGTGGAAAGAGTCGATGCCGCCGCTTCCCACGGGCCGGCGCGCCGCCGCCTGCCCTCCGCCTGGCCTGCAGCTGCCGTCTCCTCCCACGCGGCGTGGCCGGGGGGCGAGGGGGAGGCGGCATCTGGGTCACAGGCCCCTCGGGGACGCTTCTCTGGCCTCCCAGAAGACCCCGGTCCTCCATCAGCTCAGCCTCCCTCTCACCCTGGCTGGGCCTTCTTCTGCAGCCCTGGCAGGATGATAGATGTTTGCTCCGCGCCACTGCAGAGTTCCCACTACAGAGAAGAGGCTCAGCCCGGTGGTTTCCTGCGCAGAGTTTGACCAGAATAATCACCAACTGCTCGTTCTCTCGATGGTTTCTGCTCCCGAGGCCCCCTTAGAATGGAGAGGTTCACTAGGTGCCACCAAGGTTTCCTGCGTGTGGCGAGGCCCGTGGCAGGTGCTGCGAGGGCCTAGCTGGCCTCAGCCCTACAGGGGCTCGGCAATGACTTTAGACCAAGCGCTTCCTCTGCCATTTTGCAACCTCAAATGCCACACACACGAACAGGAGCCCACAAGCTAGTCTTCACCCTCACCTACTCCTTGTCCCCTTGGCTTTCCAGTCTCAGCAAAGGCATCCAAGCTTCAAGTTCTACAAGGCTGAAATCTGGCAGTCTTTGACTGCTCCTCTGTCCTCACTTCACCTCGTCAAAAACCTGCCCATTCCATGTCATGTTTGTCCTCTTGATTCCCATAGTCTTCTAAGGACTGACCTCTATCATCTCTCACTCAGGTCCCTTGGGACTCTCTTCTACTCCCACTGCAAGCAGAGTGGCCATTTAAGTGAAAATCTAATCTTGTCACTTTTAAAATGCTGCAGTGGCTTCTGAGTGCTATTTATTTATTTACTTGTTTGTACCATGCAGGGGTTGAACCCAGGGCCTTGCACTTGCTATGCAAGTGCTCTACCACTGAGCTGCACCCCCAGCCACTTTTTAATTTTATTTTTTACATTTTGAGATGTTCTTGCTAAGTTATGGAGGCTGCCTCTGGCCTCAAACTCGTGATCCTCCTGCCTCTGCCTCCCAAATTACTGCGATTATGAGTGCACCACAGCCCTTGGCAATTCCCAATGCCTTAAAGATCAAGACTACCATCCTTCAGGTGGCTCATCTGGCCCCTGTCACCTCCTAAATCCAAATGTCTCATTCTTTGGGCGCCAGCCTGTGAATGTACTAACTCCTTCCTGCAGTTGCACATGTTGTTCCCCTAGTCTGGAATTCTCCAGTCCATCCCATCTCCCTACCCTAAACCCCAAATCCTTTGCTTAGTAACTTGAGCCATCCTTCAGATCTCAACTCAAATGTCACCTCCTTCAGGAGCATTTTTTGACATCTAGCTACCTAGTCAACATCCTCTGCTCTATACTCTCCCAGCCTCCTTTATTCGTAGCATTTTTACACAAGTTTTTTTAGTGATACTTAGGGATTGAACCCAGGGTCATGCACATACTTTGCAAGTGCTCTACCACTGGGCTGCATCCTCAGCCCATTTTTTATTTTTTGTTTTGAGTCAGGGTCTTGCTAAGTTACTCAGGCTGTCTCTGGCCTTGACTTTGTAATCCTCCTGCTTCTGCCTCCCAAGACCCTGGGATAACAACTCTCACCCCTGGTTCAGTTTGTTGTTTTTACTTATGTGGTTATTTGATTGAAGTCTATCTCTCCAACAAATCCATAAGCTCCATGAGGCCACGAGCCAAGTCAGCTTCATTCTATTGTAGCCCTAGCCCTTAGCAAGTGCTTAGAACATGGCAGAACTCACAGCAGAGCTTCTTCCCCCCACTTTGTCTTTGGCATCACTGAAGAACATAGAAGTGAACACCATAAAATCTACAGTCTGGACCTTTGTGGAATGAACACATATGTGGCTCACCAGGAGGTGCCCATCCCATCCATGTGACTGACTATCCTCACATTTGAGTTGGACCATCCTCCCTCCCTTCCTTTTTCCTCCCCCCCTCCCTTCCTTCCTTCCCTTCTCCTTCCTTCCTTCCTTTCTTCTTTCCTTCCTTCCTCCCTCCCTCCCTTCCTTCCTTCTTTTTTTTCTTTCTTTCTTTTTTTTTGGTACTGGGGCTTGAACTCAGGGCGTTGCATATATATATGAGGCGAATGCTGTATATCCCTAGCCCTGAGCTGGATCATTTTCATCAACTCCTCAAAGAGAGAAGATTGCAGGAGAGACCAGAGAGCATTTGTTAGATCCTGATGCTTTGCCCCAGGCATGGTCCAGCCACATCTGGAAAAGGATCTCTCCCACCCACACATCTGGACAGGCATAGCTGGGAAGAGGCCTGTGAAAGCTCCTGGGAGGCAGGGCCCTGTGAGCCCGGTCCAGGGCTCAGACGCCAGAGCCTGAGGTCTACAGGCCAGCTTGTTTACCAAGCTCTCCTGGTTCACTGGGGACAAACCCCAAGAGCCAAGGTACATAAGAAGCAAGGCCTTTGTTCCCCTCCCTGGATAAAACATATCTCAGGATATTGAGTTAGCCTTGTGGACGTCACTGCCTCTCAGCCTGATCCCTCCTCAGGGACCATCTGTCAAAAGCTGATGTACCCATTTCAGGGCCAGGCAACTCTGCTCTCCCCCTCTGCAGCCCTTCTTTCTCAGTTCCTCTCTGCAGCATGATCTGTGCCCTCCCTAGGTCTCACAAGAAAACCTTCCTTTACAGTTTTCTTGGCACTATTCCATGCATTTCTCTCCTCTGAGTTTCAGGAAAGTCCCATTTCACAGATGAGGATGCCCAGCCTCTGGCTGCTAACACAGCTTATCCAGCCCACACAGCTGCTAAGGAGCAAAGCCAGTATGGGAATCCATGTCTTCTGGCTTCGAATTCAACATTGTTTTTCCTCCTAAGTCAGACTTCCTGTCTGTCTGAATAGTCCTCCAGTCCCCTTATCCTGAAAGCTCTCAGCCAAAGTTCACTGCAGCCTGATCTGGCCCTGATAGTGGGAGGAGGGGTGGGATCCTCTCCTCTAAGAGTCTGAAAATAAGGCAGATCTTCATGGACCCAGAGAGGAGATGGTGACCACCAAGATTTGTTCCATGGGCCTCTTGTGGCCCTTATTCAGAATTCCAGGGTGGTCTCTGGGGGGCAGGGGCAGTTTTCCAGGTGGTCTGGCTGCCAGTTCTGACCATCCTCAGTGGTGACTCCACCTGGGAGCTCCCGTGGAAACTTTGCAGATGATCCCACACATTTTGCATCAAGGAAATGCTCCATGTGAAGGGATCTCAAAGAGCACTGGGCCCATATGTAAAACAAGCAAACTCAGAGAGGGCAAGGGACCTTGCACAGGTCACACAGCAAATGAAAGGAAAATCCAGAACCAGACCCAGATTTACTGGCTTTTAATGCAGTGCTCTTGTCAATGTATCCCAAATATTCCTCCTCCGATTGTGTCACAGCCAGGACTTTTTGTTGTAGACAGCACTTCTATGTCCACTTGTGTGATTTGCTGTGCAATAGCCCCATAAGTTAGGTATTATTTGATCTATTTCATTTTTAGGAAAAATAATAATTTTAGGGTATGTGTGTGTGACAGACACAAATGGTCAAGAATCATGCCAGTATGAATAAATTGTGGGGAGAGTCAAACTCAGGTCTATTTGACTTGGAAGGCCACCATGTACTTTAAATCACATGGGAACAACCCACAGCCCCTGACCTTGAGGTTGACAAGTGGCAGGTGCTCATTAAATGTTCACAGAGGGGCAGGGGAAAGGCTGTATTCTGCTCAGACCCAGCATGTGTCAGGGGGCCAGGTTCAATAGGAGCTCTATGGACAATTCCCACAGAGGGAGCAGGATGCTACCACCAAGCAGATGCCCCTAGTGACAATCAAATCAGAACACACTCTGTTCTTTGCTCTCATGCATCTGAGGGTGGGGGATTTGTGCCCTGCCTCTGACCCAGAGAGGCTGGGTTGCCCCTGCCTTATGGCCCTTGTCACTGTTTATCTGGATTTCTTTGTACATGAAGCTCTTCTTCCCTGAGAGTTCCCCGAGGGCAGAGGCTAAGCAGGATATATCTGGGCTCTGACGCCCAGCTCAGGGTCTGGGCCAGAGTAGGCATGGTTCAGCAGTCCCTGAATTGAAGCATTTGTATCTGCTGGGGGGAGGGCCCTTTGGGGAGTGCTACAAAGAGGCATCTATAAGTCAAGCCTCTGCCAGATGTCCAGCTGCTTTCTCTCCTCCGAGGGGTCGGCTCCTCTAAAAACAGTCTCTAAAAATGGGCTCTGCTTGAAATGACAAGATGCTGCAGAAGGAAAAAAAAAAAAAAAAAAAAACCACTGACCCTTTATGCCTTAGCCCCAATGCTACCACCTTCAGGAAGCCCTTGCTGCCATCTTTGGTTATGAATAGCCTCTCCCCACTTAGGTGCTTTCATAGCCCATAGTCTGTCTATCTGTTGGTTCTCCCCATGGTCTTTGTGTGACCTGGCAGTCACTGCTCAGGCTGCAAACTTCATACAGAAGCCGGTTCTGATCAACCTACGTCTCTGGCATCAATTTTATGCTTTTGATCCCTGAAGACCCGATGACATTGAATTTGGGACCACCCTCCTCCACCACCATATGGTGCTGGGCCCTTCCTCTGCCAGCAGGCACAGGCTCAGGGAATTGTTTCTCTAAATCGCAGTTTCTTCTAAGCAATTTTAAAAGGTTATGTGTTGCATAGGAAATAATATTACATACCCCCAACCTAGATGCTGGGGTTTAGGTCAGCTGGTAAAGTGCTGCTCTGTGTTCTCTGAGGCCCTGAGTTTGATCCCCTGCACTGCAAAAACTAGAGAAGGACCTGGCAATCTACTTCCAAAGCAATCCCGAAACAATCTGCCATTGAAAACCCTATGAATAGCAGAGAAGCACTGATAGTGCTGGGCATGGCAGTGTTGGGGATTGTTTCGTTCTGCTGTACATAGGGTTGCTATGAGTCAGACGCAACTCCGTGGCACCTAATAGTGGCACCATCACCACCCAACCTAACATACAAGATATAAGAGGGAGATCTATTGCCCTGCCTCTTATTATAAAGTATAAATAACCAGTAGTTGATGACATTTTACTAGGACTTTTTCTCCCCCTCTCTCTTCTTTGCGGTGCTGAGGCTCAGGGCCCTGAGTATACTTGGCAAGTGCTCCACCACTGGGCCACAAATCCCACTAGGATTTGTGACTGAAGTAGGATCTTCTGGTCTCAGAAAACTGGATTACCTTGAAATTATAAAATATCCTCAAATAAAAGAACACAAGCGGGACAGGGGGAAATGAGTACCAAAACTCTAATTACAAAGTTCAATTAGATCAAAGAAGGAGGGATTTTCCTCTCCCTGGAGATTTTTGTGGACCATGTGAAAACTGCACCCAAACTAGGGTAAAATTGGGAAAGTATGGTTATTCTGCATAACAAGCAGATTCTGGACAGGGAGTATGATACCAATAGTCCCTGAGGGTTTCCTAAGGTCTTCAAGAAAACTCCTGAAGGTCCCGCTGAGGACAACCGAATGGCTATCAAATCCCAGAAGTGAACTCTACCTCCATCCTAGCATCCCGAACCCTAAAGGGCAAACAGTACCCAGGAATCCTGGGCCCTTCCACCATGGGCACACGCTGCACACGCCCCCACACGCTAGCTGACACCTGCGGGTTGTTGGGCACTCTTGGCTGTCCCCCAGGACTAGTGCCAGGGCTCCATGAGCCCGTCGGGGCCTCCCGCTCCCCCTCGGGTCCCTCAGGTCTCCATCCTGGCCCTTACCTCAGATTGCCCTCGCGGCCCACATCTATGGGTCCATCGGACTCTCCGTCGGAGCCGCTTGGCTCCCTGGGACGCTTCATGGCGAGCTAGGAGTGCCAGGGTCCCAACCCTGCACTGCGCTGGGGCTGAATCCTCACGTCGGGCCCCGCCCCAGCCCCGCCCCGCTCGCCGACACCGCCCTTTCCCAGGGCCCTTTCCTGCACCGCAGCCTCCCAGCCTCCGGCGCCCCGGCGCCCCCGCGCCCCCGCGGTGACGCGCCACCGAGCCGTGGGAAGGCCCCGGGCCGTCACCGCCCCCACCGACCGCTGGGAGGTCCGGCTTTGCGCTGCAGCCGCGGCCGGCGCGCCCTGGGTGGCCTTGGGCAGGTGCCCTGGAAGGCCCCGCTGGGAAGCCTGGGGTCCCGGTCGGTCTCTGGCTAGCCCCAGGCGCTGCCGGCCTGTAGGGGTGCAGATCTGCGATGCCCCAGCTCCTACAAGGACCAACCCCGCGCCTTGCTGTTCCCTGGGGCTCCGGGGCGGGCAGACAAGTTTGGGTTTGGTGAGGTCGGTGGGGATGGCTGTGACCTGATACTCGCCATAAAAGCCCTAGCAGCTCCTTCCATAGGAGCCCGAAGCAAGTAGAGTGCGTGCGTGCGTGCGTGCGTGCGTGCGTGTGTGTGTGTGTGTGAACACCATGAGATGCTCAGACCTGTGAGGAGCTGCAGTCAGCCCCAAAAGGGAAGGCTGAAGTTGTGGCCACATCAAGCTGAGAAGGCTGGGCTATGGCCAAGGTCCTTGAAGGCCTGAGTGGTTTGTGGGATGTCCCTGGGACTCAGTTCCCAGTTCATCAAAGGCAGAACTGTCCTGGGAAACCTCCAAGTGGAGGTCTGCAGGGAAAGAGAAGGAACCCTCTACCTCTCTTCCTGGGGTCCCCCCCTGACAACACCCCAAACTTCACTCAGTGGGGTTTCTTCTGGCTACTGTGTCCCTAGGGAGGATTCATGGATGATTCTGCCATCCTCATAGGTTAATATCTCAGAGAAGCTCCCCAGGATGCAGACAGAAGCTGAATGGCACATCCTAGAAGGTTAACTTTTTGGGTGGGGAGGAGATGGTAAGATCGGTGTGGTTGAGCCGGGTGTGGTGGCACAGGCCTGTAATCCCAGCGACTCGGGAGGTGGAGGCAGGAGGATCACAAGTTCAGGGCCAGAGGCAGTCTGCATAATTTAGGAAGACCCTGTCTCAAAAAGGAAGAAAAAAAGGGGGGGTGGGGAGCTGAGATTGCAGCTCAATGGTACAGCACTTGCAAAGTATGCAAGTGCAAGGCCCTGGGTTCAACCCTCAGTACCGCAAAAAAAAAAAAAAAAAAAAAAAGTTGGTGTGGTGGGTGGGACACCAGAGAAGTCATTTCCCTTTGTGCTGCCCACCAGGACAGGCACAGAAGGCCGGCTCTCTTTGGTGCTGGAGAGTGGGGTTGATCATCTGAGGATAACTGCACTTTCACCCCATAGCAAGATCTGTTTTATCTGGTGGGAAACTGTTTTTACCTAATGGAACATTTAGCTAGTGGGAAAGAACATGCCTGGGCCTCCTGCCACATGGGCCCACAGACAACCATTTGGCTAAGTACACAAATGTATGCACACAGATGGACACATGCTGATGTACCTGGTGTGAACAGTCGGTATCAGGGAGCCCTGGTGACTGCCCCTGCCATGCCTACAGGCTGTCTTATTCCAGATGCCTTCAGCACTCACATAACTTCTGTGGGCACAGTGGAAATCTCAGCCAACACAGAAGTTGCACAATCCTTGCACTATGCATTCCCTAGAAAGGCAGCTATCAAGGAAGTCTTGCAGATATCTGGCCTGTGTATTTAGCTGAGATAGCAAGGACTGGCAGAGGAACAGATTAATAGGGAAAGATCAAGGGCTCTTCAATGGGCACGTTCTTTTGTTGTTTGTTTTGTATTTTTGAGACAGAGTCTTGCTATATAGACCAAGCTGGCCTTGAACTTGCAGTGATTCTCCTGTCTCTGCCTTCTAAATGCTAGGATTTCAGGCATGCTCCACCACACCCAGCTTCAGTGGGCATGTTCAGAGGTGATGCCCCAGATCATCAAAATGCAGTGCACAGTTTGGGAAGGAGGTCTAATCTAGATTCTTAAATTTGGAAGTCATTAGGTATTGATGGCATTTAAAGCTGTGGGAACCAGTAAGATAATCCAGAAAGTGTGGGTAGAGATAGAGAAGGGGGTCTAACAAAACATTTAGCATTTGGAGAGCACTTACTATATTACTAGAAAAGGTTCTGAGTGTTTGTTTGGTTGGTTGGTTTTTGTTGTTGTCATTGTGGTTTGTTGAGACAGAGTCTGGACCTGAACTTGTGTTCTTCCTGCAAGTGCTGGGATTAAGGCATGTACCACCATGCAGGGCTACTTTCTTTTTTTTTTATTATTGGAAATTAATATACACCCTAATGTGATTCATTCTGACATGCTTTTCATTGTGACATTTCTATATATGCATTTTGTTGTACATTATACATATAAGTTCCCCCTTACCCTCTTGCGCACTTCCTCCCCCCAACCCACTCCCCCATCAAAGATTTCTCTTCCATTTACTTGTCTTTTTATGGTAATATTTTTCTATATATCCTTGGGTTACAGTTCTGTTTAAGATAGAAACTTTTTCTGTAGTGAACTTTCTTTTGACATTGTCAGAACTATTACATGAATTTTCTAAACCATCTATAATAATACCATTCTTAGCTTTTTTTTCTTTTATTATGATCTGACCTTTGTATAGGATTTTTTCCTTTTTATAATTTTGATTCAGCTCCCACATATGAATGAGAACATGTGGTGTTTCTCTTTCTGAGCTTGTGTTCATTCACTTAAAATAATTTTCTCCAATTCCATCCATTTTGCTGCGAATGGCATTATTTCATTTTTTTTTTTTTTTGGTTTCTGAGTAGTATTCCATTGTGTATATGTACCATAGTTTTTTTAATCCATTCTTCTGTTGA